>WOUH02000022.1:6752220-6772916 GCA_009936405.2 Stevia rebaudiana | reverse complement strand
GTATGTGTATGTGTATGTGTATGTGTATGTGTATGTGTATGTGTATGTGTATGTGTATGTGTATGTGTATGTGTATTGAGATGATGGGGGATGTAACTTGTTGTAGTTATTGATGGAAGATGTTAGAATACATGAATGTTGAATTGTTGGATGATCAATAATTCAATATGATGTTTATTGCTCTCTATGTTTATCCCAAAATTAAGAATGCATAAGAAGTTTGTATGTTTTGTTTTTTGATTATTTGTTTTTGTGAAATCTTTTTATTTACAAGGAACTTATTTGGATACATAACAAGAATCAATAGCCATAAATATACCAAAAAATGTAGATATATATAATCAACCAATTTCAAGCTACCACTAGGTCTTTAACCATCATCGGTTAGAACCCTTTTCATACAGTTTATAACCAGTTTGAACCAAACACCACGCGTCATATGAGTTATGTACATGTGTATTCGACACACTTGCATGTTAATTTGACAATATTTTGTTTAATTTTGCTTGTTCGTTTAACTTGTTCAATAGAATCGTCCTCCTTGAGTTTCACTAGATCGGCCTTAACGATATGGTGATCCGATGTGCCTTTTGAGGACACTACCGAGTAAGACCCGGGAACGAATTGATATGCCAATCCCTTCGACGATAAAATGTAATCCACTCGCGTACCATACTTGCAAGTTCCTTGTACACCTGTTCATACGCGCATCACAAAACAATCAAATCGAGTGTAACTTAAACTTAACAAGACAAAACTTAAAGCTTGTAACTCATACTTTGGCCTTTACTGATGATCACAGCCGGTTCGCAGTCGCCTGCGAATTGTTTGGCATCAACATACTTGTGTTCATCTAGAAATCTCATCACATGTGTTCTTGGTATTGGTTTTCCCAACTCTTCATAATACTGCAATAATAACCAAAAACTCCATTTTTTTTTTCATTCACTTATTTGATAATTAATGTAAATCTAAATATAGAATTCTATTGTATTTTTCTACATTATGATATGAACTTTATTAAAAATAAGTCGTATATAACATAAAGTATTATTTAATATTATGTTACCTTAACGATGTTAGTCCATCTATCAAACGAGTAGTCCGATCCGCTAAGAGAATTGATCCCACCAGCCAAAACATGGGGTTGATCGCTTGATTTGATGATCGCGTTTATTTGTTTCATTCTCCAATCCTCGTCTAGATGATCAAGTTGTGTGCAATAAAAGTTGAGTTCACCTGTTCGTGGGACATCGATTGTGGCCTTAAGCACATTCCTGTACCGATCCGTTAACCCTAACATTTTTAGTAACATACATATTTTCTTAAATTTTTAACAAAAAGAAAAAAGGCGCGATTCGAACCTAAAATCTTGGTCATCACATATTTTTTGAACTTTGCACTTTTTAATGGGCCATTTTGACAAAATGGCATTCCCATATTCCGGAGCCCAACTTTCAGCAAACACATAATTCATCCCAAGCCCAAAAGCCAAATCCGATAACGGTCTCATTGCTTTCTCTTCTTCAGCTTTCACATCTTGCAAAGCCAACACGTCAGCATCAACTTCTTTAAGCACATCAAGGATGCTTCTACTTCCGTACTCCTTTGACCCAGTCAACGGGAAGCAAATCGGGCTTCTCAAGACCCGGTTTTGGGCCATGGATATCTCGTTTTCGGGTAAATTTATCGACACTTTCTTACAAAGATTTTCGTTCACAACTGTGCTAGAATGCAAAGGAGAGTGTTTCAATATGCTTTTGAGTCCACCTTCTTCGTGTTCACGGACCCCATCGACCCAACTTCCATTTGATGGAGCAACCGCGGGTGCAAGAGAGAACATAGCAACGTTAAACGAGGCAACTCGAATACGCGCCGGTGCAGTTTGACCGATCCTTTGACCACGGGTCGTGATCGAGTTCTGCTTTTTGAGTCTTTTGATCATGACTTTACGTGCTCGGATTCTCCATCCGAACACCCGGAGTCTTATCATTGACCAAATTCGGCTCACTTTTCGACTGATTTTTTGCAACATTTTGACTTTAAAAACCGAGTGTATGAAGGTATGAATGTATTATGGTATTGAAACCGGATATATGAATCTTGGTTGCTCGTTGGTTGATGGTTGAGGTGTTCATAAAGTGTTGAAAATAAAGGGGGAAGTAGTCACGGAGTAGTTGAAATTAGTAGGGAAGAAAAATGATTTATCCAACTGCTCCATGAATATGGAATGTGTTATTTGACAAATTGACACAAATTTTTGAAATTTGTGTTATGATGACAACAGAAAACAACAACTTCCACCCGTTAATTTAGACTATTTAACAAGTCAACCTTTTTTTTTCACTACAATACACATCATGATGTCAATCAACTGTGCATGATGTACGTTGATGACTGGCCCCGTGATATTTGAACGATTTGGAATGACTTAGACACAAGTACACAACAATGGCATACAACAAAAAACATACGTACCTTTTATTATTAAAAATTGTTATTTTTGATTCACCTCCCTTTATATAACCACGTTACCACAATATTAGAGTAAAATATTGTCTCTATAGTGTTTTATTTATATGGATTTTACATTATTAGATTCAATATTATTTTTTTTCATAAAATACTTAATGTAATTAATAGTTCTTTAAAGTTAAAAATATAATTAAACAAAAACCACTGGGCCTGTTTGATCCAGCCTAAGTCGGTGAAACCTGATTTCTCCCTCTCCTCCGATACGATAAAGGCCGGTATATTCCTACTACATTTCAAAGATCAAACCGGTGGTTATACTGGTTAAATCAGAAAATATCGGTATACCGGTGTTGTTGCCTTTTCATCTAAAAATGCTGCTCCAATGCGGATGGTGTTGATAATGAATTTCAACTTTTAAGTGACAGTGGACAAGTTGCATTCAGCACTACAATGTTATAAACATATTATAAATTTTTTTAAACTTTGTTGAATAATTGAGAACTTTAGGATTGTTTTTTAAGTTAGTTTTTAGTTTGAGTTAACTTTTGGATTATTTTTTAATGTAATCATGTACTTTAGATTATAGTTTGAGTTAAAGTTGTAGTTTATGCAATTGTAGGGTTAACTTGTATGTCCGGTTAAACGACTGGTACAACTGATTGAACTATTTATAAGCTCATTTCGAAATGGTTTAAAAACAAGTTTTTAAAACATTTGATCCCAATGAATAAGACAATTGACACGTAACAACTAAAGTACTTAGGTACATATACAAACTCAAAGCGTCTTTTAGAATTCTTTCAAACCTTAGTATTAGAGTATAGGTGTCAATTGCTTCATGTTGAGTAGTTAAACCTAAACATGACTTGTATGTTTATTCATTTCAAAGAAATCAACCCTAACATTGAGACACTTAAATCATGTAACTCAACTAGCCCATTTTATCTAAATTCGTCAAATGAGTTGTAACGGGTTGGCTAAAAGATATAAGAAAGATTTCCTCCCACTTAGGGGAAGTATCAGATGAAAGATATAGAAGATTTTCCTGTATTACTTTAGTAAACTCTTGTAACAGTTGACATTGTTTTATAACTATTCTCTCTTTGTATCTTATAACTAGATGTGATTTATCGACATTGATTATGTTCCTTTGTTTGAAAAGTAAATTCTTATATACTGCAAACCATGATATAATTGGTTATTTTGTCTAAACGGAATTAATTTTCGCCATTACAATAAAGATGAAAACAAATATTATTTATATACAATGGCGGGAAATGTGAAGTGCATATGCCATATTCCATTCAAAGCTTAAACAGCGACTTGAGCAGCTGCTAGCCTTGCTATAGGAACCCTGCAACAACAATCGGAAAGAATGACCAAAAATTGTTAAGTAGAAACCAATATTCCTAAATATTAACATCCCAAATCCCAATAGAAAAATATCATGCTACACAAGTTGTTATAAACTTATACTTAACTATTTGTCACACTCTAAACCAAATGGGACATTTGTTACACTTGCATATAAAAACATGCATACATACACACGTACCTAAATGGAGAACATGACACATAATCTAGGCCCGCTCCGTCAAAAAATGCAACAGAAGAAGGTTCACCGCCATGCTCCCCACATATCCCAATCTGCGAACCCATCGTTTAATATTCAATCAAATCAAAATTAGAGGTATCAACTTTATACTTCAGCCCGTAATTAAAAAGTCAAATGGTTAACTTTTAATCAGATGAAAAAAATACAAAACACAAACACAACATATAGCAAAAAATGCTCACCTTTAACTTAGGATTGGCTGCACGGCCTTTCTCCGTGGCCATCTTGATCAATTGACCCACCCCTTTTTGGTCAAGAACCTAAAAACCAACATACAATATTTATGTAATTACTTTAGTGGATTTTACTATGTACGTTTGTTTGTATACTAGATTTCTGGTTACTTACCTCAAATGGATCATGTTGTAGAATGCCTTGCGAAAGATATATCTGGAGAAACTTGCCAACATCATCTCTACTGTACCCGAATGTCATTTGGGTGAGATCGTTGGTTCCAAAAGAAAAAAACTCAGCTTCTTTTGCAATCTGCAAGTTCAAGGTTTTAGCGTAAAAATGACAATAGACAGGTTGTTCATAAAACCGGTTACAATCGTGATCGGTTTGATTCGTAACATTCCGTTGAAACCTATCAAACCGGGGATGATTAGATGAACACACATATCATACCTCATCGGCGATTAGAGCAGCTCGAGGAATCTCGATCATGGTGCCAACTTTATACTCCAATGTCAGCCCCATTTCAGCAAAAACTTGTGTTGCTACACCGCGAATTACACCAATTTGATGCCGTAATTCCTGCGATTTGAAACCCTAGCTTCAGACGATATGACCAATCACATTGTTAACAGATTAAATTGATTAAAATCATATTGCCTGAGGCGTCCCGACTAATGGAACCATGATCTCTGGAATAACCGTCACGCCCTGATTGATCATAGACACTGCAGCTTGGAAGATCGCTCGAACCTGCATCTCTGTTAGTTCCGGATATGAAATCCCTAACCTGAGATCATCAAATCGAACATGAATTAAGAAGATTACGCTAATACGGTTACGATTAGAAAGGCAATCGCTTAAAATCACACCTGCAGCCGCGAAAACCTAGCATTGGGTTTACTTCGGATAATTTCTCGATCCTCGAATAGATTTCATCATCAGTCATGCCGGTATCCACTGTAAGTTCACTTACTATCTGTTCTAGATCACCTTCGGGTAGAAATTCATGGAGTGGTGGATCTAACAAGCGGATCGTCACCGGAAGTCCTAAAATTTTTATGAAATTGATCTACATGTCTCTGAAATTATAAAATTGATCTCTATATTTCGAAAATTATGAAATGATTTTGTTTGGAATGCTAAAAAACTACCATCCATTGCTCGGAAAATGCCCTCGAAATCGGATCTTTGGTAAGGTAGTAAGAGATCCAGAGCTGCTTTTCTCTGCTCAAGAGTAACAGCCATGATCATCTTCCTTACAGCTTTTATCCTCTCATCAGAAGCGAAAAACTGAAAAATATCAAAACAACCCCAACCTAATATGCGTTTGTGATCATCATTGATATGAACACAGAAAATATTACCATATGCTCAGTCCTACACAGGCCAATTCCTTGAGCACCATTGTTTCTGGCTGTTAATGCATCATTAGGTGTGTCTGCATTTGCCATAACCTGCTCAAACCTATAATGTTTAGTTTTTTCTATAAAAGAAGGTTTTATGTAATTGGCATAATCAATCATTCAGTAATTTATTAATTTTCGTCTATAATTATTATTTTTTTCCTTTTTATTTGCTTCATCTCTGCGTTACGGTCTGTACCTTGAGACGCCTTACTTGATCAGCCCATGCCATAAATATTTCTAAATCATCACTCATTGCAGGTGGAGCCAATTGTTGTTTACCCAATATAACTTCACCGGTTGAACCGTTAAGTGAAAGCCAGTCACCTTCTCTAATCACATGCTCACCTATCGTAAGAACCTGCAAAAAAAACATATATTTATTATCTTGGCTACTTAACGACGTTTATTTGATTACAAACTTATAAAATATATACTTAAACAATGAATCAACTGAATTTACCTTCATGTCATCGTTCACGCGAATATCAGCACAACCAGAAACACAACATTTCCCCCACCCGCGTGCCACCACTGCTGCGTGTGATGTCATCCCACCTCTAGCGGTTAAGATTCCGGCTGCTGCATGCATACCGCCGACATCTTCAGGGCTTGTTTCAGTTCTCACCTTCACTTTGCACCAACAAATTTAAAATTCTGAAACAAAAGTGATTAAATATGCAAATGAGCATATGATATTATGATGCATACCAAAATGGCACTCTTTCCTTGTGCATGCCATGTTTCTGCATCCTCTGCACTAAATACAACCTGACCCACGGCTGCACCGGGTGATGCTGGCAAACCGGTTGCAACCACTTGGTTTTTGTAAGCAGATGGATCCTCAAACTGGACCACATGTAACATAATCAGTATGAAAAATGGATGAAAGAGTGTTTGTTGGTTAACCCAACTGGTTTTCAACTAGGGCTGACAAAACAGGTCTAAACATGTCAAACGAGTCAAACACGACACGATTAACACATGTACTAAACACAAACATGACCTGTTTAACTAAACGTGTCAATTACCCAAAACACGACTATGGTCCTGATAATAAACATTTTACACGAATATTACATGCTTAACATGATTATGTATAACATGTATAGTAACATG
This sequence comes from Stevia rebaudiana, assembly GCA_009936405.2. NCBI lineage: Eukaryota > Viridiplantae > Streptophyta > Magnoliopsida > Asterales > Asteraceae > Stevia > Stevia rebaudiana. Next base: position 6,766,127 of record WOUH02000022.1, on the reverse strand, counting down.
ACACTACACGACACAACCCAACTTGTTTAACATGTTTAATAACCAACAAAATAAGAAGAGTCACTAAAAGTAAAGATCCATAACATCCTTAAACAACAATTCGCAACATATTAAAAACAAAAACCCGTAAATTAATTTTAACGTAAATATGTTAATTATTAGAAAAAAGTATAAACATGTTTAATCGTGTCGACTTGTTTGTGACACGAAACGTGTTTAACTCACACTCAAACATGTTTAATGTATTATGTCGTGTTAACAGGTCAGTGACCCCTTTCAACCTCATCCTGTTTTGACACTTTACCAACCACGGGAGCCACCCACTATTTTTACCTGTGGATGAAGAAGTTGATCTAGATGTTGAGTTTCAACCCTCTTAATTGCCATTCGCGTATCTATTAGCCCTTCGTTAACCATATCTACCGCAATTCTCACCGCACCTTTACCAGTACGTTTACCTGATCGGCATTGCAACATCCAAAGTCTGTTTTCTTGAACTGTGAATTCAATATCCTGTGCTCATAGCACCAAACATGTTACATTCTCCAATATTTAATAACAAAATAAAACAAGTGATAATAATAATTTTTTTTATGATTACCATCATATCTTTGTAGTGTCTTTCTAAGATCTCACAATTCTCCACAAGCTCCCTGTATGCTTCAGGCATGCAATTCTCCATTGTCACCAAATCTTCTGGTGTTCTTATCCCAGCAACAACATCCTCTCCCTGTTTTTAAAAAAAAAGTTTAAATCTTTATAAAAAAAAAATCTAAAAACATGTTTTGACCTATAATCTTTATAAATTTTTAAACAAATAAAATTTAATCTTTACCTGAGCATTGATTAAAAACTCCCCATACAACTTTTTCTCACCCGTGCTCGGGTTCCTAGTGAAAAGAACACCGGTTCCTGAAGTGTTACCCATGTTGCCAAACACCATGCATTGAATGTTAACCGCGGTTCCCTTTAACCCCGTTATCTGGTTAATACTCCTGTACTTATTGGCACGCGGGCTGTCCCACGAATCAAAAACCGCATTTACCGCCAACTCTAGCTGTTTCTTTGGATCTAAACAATAGTAACCAAACATATTTGAAGTTGTTAGAAATTAGAGTTCACGAAAGCATGATGCCAATTGGGCTTACGGGTCAAAATGGGTTGGGTTTCATTTGACCCGTTAGGGATAAAATGATTAGTATATTATTCATACCTGTAGGAAACTTTTCACCTTTTGCTTCAACATACACATCCTTGTATTGTTCAACAAGATCTTTGAGATCAGCAGCAGTTAGATCAGTATCAAGATGAACCCCTTTTTCAGCTTTCAACATTTCTAATTTTTCGTCAAATAAAGAATGTGGGATACCCATTACCTTGATTAATCATATACCACAAAGTTACATGATAATTTGTTAATAATTGAGAAGTAATTAAATTACAGTTTAAGAAATGAAAGAAGCACTTACAACGTTGCCAAACATGTCTAGAAACCTTCTATATGAGTCATACGCAAACCGGGCTCCACTTTTGCCAGCTAGACCGGCCACAACCTCGTCATTAAGCCCAAGATTTAATACGGTGTCCATCATACCAGGCATCGATATCTGATTTTAAATGAAAAATATTTAAAAATAGTAGACACATTAGACGAGCAAATTAGTTGTTTGATCTGGCAAAATGCACATAACATTCTCTAATAAAGGTGGCAAGATGGATGCATCACGTTGACTAACGGGTTGAACGGGGTCAAAACGGGTTGGGCTTGCCCGCAAACACCTTTTTGACCATTTTTAAATATGTGTAATAGATAATCAAGGAGTAAACTGTAATTTGCGTCCATGAGGTATAGTAAAAACATTAGGATGCGACCATACTGCCAAAATTTCACCATTTACGTCCTTGTAGTTTATTTTTTTATTCCTTCTTTTGCGTCCCTGCAGTTAATTCTGCCTATATGTCGTCTGAAATTTGAACAATGTCTTTTCTACCCTCAAGGACTGATCGCGATGTCAAAAGCGGATATCAGATGTTTCCAACCATCACAATAATTCCTCGAGGGTAGAAAAGGAGTTTTTATCAAATTTCAGACGGTAGACATGCGGAATTTAACAACAAGGACGCAAAAGAAAGAGAAAACGAAACTAAAGGAACACAAAGAGTGAAAATAGGAAATTTTTGCTGGAGAGGGACACAACCTGATGTTTTGACTATAACTCAGTGACACAAATTGCAGTTTACTCATTATCAATCCGTAGCTAATTATAACCACAATGATAGTTAATTGCTTGGATGACACACTTTAAGAGTCAAGACTTTTGGTGACATATTTGGCCCATTTGACCCGTTCTATTTAAGGTAAACTTCTAATCAGTCATATCAGATACACTACAGCTCAAATTGACCAATTCATAAGCAAACGGGTCGGTTCAGTTCGATCCATCTAAACGAGTCACCAAGAGATGCAGAATACGTACCGCAGCACCTGAGCGGACCGAAAGGAGGAGAGGTTTAGACGGGTCACCGAGACACGCGCCCATCTCTTTCTGCACATACTGCAAACCTTCTAAAATTTCATCCCACAAACCTGCAGGCAGTTTTTTACCATTTTGTTGATATTCATCACATGCTTCAGTTGAAATAGTGAGTCCAGGTGGAACTGATAGACCAATGCTTGCCATCTCAGCAAGATTTGCTCCTTTTCCTCCTAACTGTAATCAATCCATATGTTTAATCAATGATTACATTATATTATTCTGTGTTACTATTTACTTCATGTTTATTCTATTACATAGTTGTTTTCAATAGCTTTTCTTTTTCATGTATCTGTTATAGTGTTATTCGTATCATTTTTTTTTATTATTTTGTTTCTTGATAAATTGCAAACGGTTGATTTTTCAAACCAATCCCTGGACTTGGCTTCAATATTCATACATATTATACTAAAAGTTATTAGAAGTAGTGTAACTAATTATCTAATAAAGTATAATATAAAAATCGTATGTTACTTAATTAAATCTATTTTTAATAGTTTATCTTTAATATAGGATTCATCAAACCAGCCAGAGTTGTTATTATATCATACAATTATAAGTTATTATAATTAGTAATAATAAATTTATTTCATTGCAAATAACTATGGTATGTAACAAACAACCACCCAGTAAATCAGTAATAAATCATTCATAAAAAATTCGGATTCCAAGTTTTTTAAGATCAAACCCTCACTTGTTTTCCTCGTCTGTTTTCACTTTTTACTTCAAACATAAGAATAACATCTACATCCTTTTTTGTTGGTTTGGTAGTAGGATTACTTATCACTTGTTATAAGTTTTTCACACTAACAAAATGAGTTGTATACTTGTATATCTAAACAAGATATTTATAAAATCATTTTCAAATTCATATCAGTTATATAATCACTATCAGAGTAATTAACTTAATTTGATTAACTTAAATCAAGAGGAAAGAGAATAATTTTTTTGCTTACCAAGGATTTCATGTCCTTGTTGCCCTCGCTTCTTCCTTTACCAAAAGTGAAAACCCTCTGCATATGAAATTAAACACAAAATCAATTATTGTTTCTTTCTCATTTTTCAACAGTGTTTACATATAGCATGTCTCAAATGAATTTTCCATATTGAAAATATTAATTAAAAAGAAAGAGAAAAGTTAGATGAAGTTATATGAAACTAATTATTACATTTTAAACACGGGGCTTTTGAATTTAATAGGCATCTATGGTCGATAATATAGATTACAAGTTTGTAATTCATAGGATACACACAAAGTAGGAAATCTGATCATAACTAAGTTTAGAACATATTAACAATTGAAAAGTAAAATTAAAAAATTGGGAAGGGAGCACCTTTGCCATGATGTAATGTAGTTGAATGAACAAATTTTGTGTAGGCTATGTATACACTATTGATAGTTATTTATACACTATTGAAGTCATACTTGTTATTTATAGGCTATGTATGTTACGTAAATTATACCATCGGTCCTTTACCATTAACTAACTTACGTTTTGGACCAACGATTATTTTTTCGTACATTTTTGGATACAAATTCTAATATCGTTCCAAAAAAGCTATTTTCTCCTTGTTGAAGGGTTTTAGAAGCTATTTTACCAAAATACACTCTTTATTATTTTATTTAGCATTATAATCTGTTAAAGTTAACTAGGTTTAGAGGTAAAGGACATAATGTGCAATGAGAATTAAATGTAAAGGATGTTTTAAGCAAGAAAACAAAGATAAAGGACGAATACTGAAATGATTAGTAAAAATATATGATGAAGTCGTCTGCAATTTACTGTAGTATTAATATTATTTACCACTTTGTGATATAATTCTTTTTTAGTATATCTTAATTTAGTTACAACATGAATTTACCTTTCTATGCCAAACTTTGATTACTAACTCATGTATACTCTAGATTTTTCTCTGTAATTCAATTTTCAAAATAATATGAACATAAAATTAATATTATTTAGTATATTATAGTTTTTAACTGAGAAAATCATAAAATACTTACCTCTGATGGGTGCATGTGTACGCAAAATATAGCTTTTTACATGATTCTCTTTTCGAAAACATGTATATGCTATCCTTATGTTTTTTGTTATTAATTTGATGAGAAGATAAACATACATCCTTAAGTTTCACATTTTTAAGGTCAATTTTTTTTAACGGCAATAAACAACCTTAAGTTTAAATTTTCTCTTCTAGTAATGATCTCAGTGGAAAACTTCTATACGCAATATTAATTTTTAATTCAAGTGGAATATACTTCATTGGAGTGCACACATTTCGTAACACAAGAGTCTACGTGGCAATAGACAACGACACGTGAGCATCTTGGAATGCTGAAAACTGCATTCCCTTTGTCTTGTCCGTTTCTGATCCGTGAAGTGGGCGGAATAGCTTATGCTATCGCTAATACCTCATGAGTCATGACCCATGAGCGTGAGTAGGGGTGTTCAAAATAAACGAAACTCGAAAAAATCCGATGTTCGAATCGTATCCGAAACCCGAAAAACCGATTCGAAATGAGATTCAGATTATTCGGATTGATTCGGATCGGATAATATGATTTCAGATTCGAATCGGATTTCGGATTGGTAGAAACTATTTTTTTCGGATTGGATATTCGAATTCAATCCGAATAAACAGAATAAACCCGGTTTATTCGGTTTATTCGGGTTGTTCGATTTGTTCGGATACAAAATTTTAGGTTTTTCAGTTTATTCGGATAGATTCGAATCGGATTATACAATTTTAGATTCGGATCGGATTTGAATTCAAAATTTTCAAATTCGAATAATCCGATTCAAATAACCCGAATAACTCGAAATCCAACTCGATGAAAACCCGTAAGCGTGAGAAGGCTGCCACATCAGCCTATCACGTCTCAAATAATGCCGCCCGTAGGTGATGGGGCGGAATGGGATCGCAGTTTAAGAAGGGTCGTGGTGTGAGGTATGAGAAAGGTATTATTATTTTATTTTTATTTTTCAATCAATTAAAATATAACACCTTACTTATCTACTTTTTACTCGTCACTATCACTATCACTTATCCATTACACTCATTTTTCACTCACAAGTCACAACTACTTGCTTAAGTGACGTATACGTGAAAGAACATCATTACACATAGCCTTAGGTTGGCTTACCACGGTGAGAAATGTGTTTACTTTTCACACTTAAGCAGTCTTGGTTCAGTTCTTACTTGAGGCGTATACCATGTTTAGTATAAGGAGTGACCGTACTAGAGTGATGAGTTAAGTGATCACTCTCTAATTTCACTCAGATGTCACATCACATTTTCTATCTCTTATAACTCTCATTCCATAGTCTAACAATACCTTGTGAATGTACAATACCTATTGCACCCAATACATGTGCATACAATAGCTCTACGAGGATCACTCCTTGTATCTTCTGCTTTGCTCAATCGCGTTGGTCATTAAATGGGTGAAATCAATTCTTTGTCAACCTCAGTTCTTATGTCACTCACTCCCTTTCCTCTTTTTTCTATCGCACTCACTCCGTTTCCTCTTTTCTCAATCTCTCACTGACATTCGTATTTCTCTCTCATAGGGATGCATCCAGTAAGAGTCGCTATGATTTATACGTCATAATACTATAATAGTCATTTATAAGCGTTAATGGAACCTATTTACACACACGGAAACTCACATGAGTTGTGAAACCACGAAACCCTATTATAGCAATAAAATTTTTTGTTTTATTTTTTAGGTATGTAATATATGTTAATGACAAGCACTTTGTTACGCCTATGTTACAAATGAGGTTTTTACTACCTGTAATAGGTCACTGCTATTATCTAACACATGTCTTACAATTGTTTACTTATTTATTTATTATTTTCTAAAATAACATATATTACATATTTAAAAAAGTGATTATCCTTTTTTTTTTTATAAAACATAATATAAACTTGTGATTTATAAAGTTCTCACGTTTTAAAAGTATTACATCTAAAGTAATTCTAAATGAATATTTATGTTTATTTGTATGATATATTAACATAGGTAAAAAAAAAATTAGTTCGAACTATACTCTTTTCATTACATATCCAGACTAGAATCAAGAGGTATTTGTCTCAATGGTACCGTGATACTTCCCAAATGGGACCGGAAACTCACATGGTAGTTAATAGTTATTATCGTCAAAGTATGATGGGATGATAAAGGAAAACGACGTGTTTTGTGAGCATTGTTGTTAAGGCGGTCAAGGAAGTTCGGAGCGGAAGATCAAGGACATGATTAGGGTGAAGGTCACGGGGCTGGTCAAGAAAGTGACTTCCAACAAAGCATGGCTAATCAGAAAAACAATAGTCATATACGGTGTTACAAGTGTAATAAACTTGTACATTATGTATCTTAGTATTCGAACTAGGATAAAAAAAAGGAGGTTAACTTGCACAAGAAGACGGAGTAAAGAAGTTGATGCTATATTGAAGAACATGGATTACGAGTTTAGAAGGTAATTGTTGTACTAAACTTGCAAATTTCTAATAGCTAACAAGTGATATTTGTTAAGAGACGTACCGTAACAATATAAAAAAAAAACGTATCAATATATGAATCCAAACATACCTTTTTTGACGTCGTTACCGGAGGAGCTACCGGATTTAAAACTGCTCGCAGTGGAACTGAACCACTGATGATTAAGTCTATTCTGCTAGCTGCACTCGATTCTCCTCCGCAATTCCACCGGATAACAGGCGGTTGACGGTGGTTGTTTAATCTGCGCAGATCACCGGTTCTACTTGTCCGCCGTTGTGTCACTCTCGTCGGTAAACACGATTCATCGGCTGACTTTAGAAGCATACCTTTTACAAACAACGACGAACTCATTTTCTCTCCTTCCCCTGCTCAAATTCACAAACACTTAATACATAGAATCAATAAATCAGACGGATCACAGATCATATCCATTGGATTACCGATTTCAACAATAATTAGCCAGAAATTGAATGATACCTGCAAATCGAGATATGATCAATAATTAGTTAGAAATTGAATGATACCTGCAGATCGAGATATGATCAACGACAGGAGGAGAACGAGAGATCGTGGTAACGGTGTTTGCGGTGAAGATATGAATCAATCAGTGGACCAAATTACGATAAATTATGGGTATTTTGGGCGGTTAACTGAAATTTGCAGGTTTGACCATGAATGGATTCAAAGGTTATATTTGTGATTATGTTAAAGCCTTCTTTTTCATTGAAGACGACATGAGTAAATGAATGGTATTCAGCCATTGACAAAAAGTGTCTCCAAGTGTTCAGGATTGGATATGGGTGTACCATATCACATTGAGAATCGAAAACGACTAATATTTGAATTATACGACCAGGTTTTCTAAAACTATTTATTTTATATTGTAGAAGATGCCAGAAGACACGAGTTGGATTATTACTTGACAAATAATTTTCAACTCTAAAAGAGAATGGGCGGGGTAAGGTGAGTTGCTCTCTCCTAAAACATGTATGTGTTACCACAAAAGTAAAACCAGTAGATTCTGATTGAATATATATGTAAAACCTCTGTTAAATTAACTCAAATACTTACGACTTCATCACACTCTCATTATATGCTAACTAGTTTTTTCAAATCCTTGCAAGTGTAAGGTTGAGTGATTTTGGTAGAATAAATTTGTGGTTAAAAAAAAAACTAGTTTTTTCAAACACATACGTTGCGACGCTTTAAACAACAAAAGAAGTTAGTGTCTTTGAAAGCTTATACAATAAAGCCAAACATTAAGTGTGAAAATAACTTCGTATATATATGCTAAGCAGTATAAAAAAATATAGAAGAAGAAACCTTTACATGTGGTTGCTTGCAAAAGAAACAACAACAATAATAATATGATGTCAGTGTGAAACAAACTATTGTCGGTAAATCAAGAGCGTGACTGGCCGGGAATCAAATCCGTGTCATTTGGGAGCACAAACCAAAGGCATACCAATGCCCAACAATAACTTTATCCTTTTTTTCTCTCATACAAGACCAACCAGGTGGTATCTCGAGTCGTACACTTAATGTTCCGGTTGTTGTACCATGGGAAATAGACACATTCGTCTTAAGAAGAGACGTTGGATATGTTTTAAGAGGAGTGTATTGTATACTTGTTGTCTTGTCTCAACCATGACCGTCAACATGTCTACCTAATGTTGTAGTGAAAAAATAGTTGAAGACTCAAATAAATGAAACAAAAGGATTCTTGAAGACACTTGTTAAATACACAATGTCAAAAGGAGGTGCATTAAATAACTTCGCATAATACCCTAGCTAGTTTGAATCAACTTTATGTTTGTATAATATTCTTTTTATTACTTGAGTTGATAATATGTTTTGTTACAGGCAGTTTTTTAGTAATTCATTTCCCATGAAAAACGAAATTCTTGTTATTATTATCTTATTACATTTTAAATAAAACATGACACTCTTCATACATAGAATTGAGTTACAAGAAGAATTCAAGTACAAGTAAAGGTCATTCGTTTCAAGTTGTAGGACTGAATTGACGAATTACACATCGCTCATGCATTTATCTGTGTGAGATCGAGCCAACAATTTTAAACCAAACACATTTTAACATGGCAAAGTGTAATTTACTTGTATAAACTAGTAAAACATGTGGTCAAATTGAAAATGAGTTATAAACGGGTTATATGCATCAAAAGTTATTATCCCTAAAAGCTACTGGTGAATTTGTATCATATATTGTAAAGTAGTCGAGGCATATCTAATCTTATTTATGAAAATGTTAGATCGTGAAATTTTTTGCTTATCAGGAAGTTGTTGGATAAGTTTCCGAATATTCCTCCAATACAAGTCGGTATGGAGGTGGATGGTTTCATTAGGACTCTATGGTATTATAATATACTAGGTTAAAACCCGTGTGTTACACGGATGAGTTATAAAAAAACAGCTAAAAATGTTTCGACTAAAAATATTATTAAAATGGAAGTTACATATTGTGTGAAATAAAAGACTCATAATCTACAACGGTGAGTTACAAGCAAACATATGAAATATTTACAAATCTCAAAATATTTCCTTGTATAAGACGCTTGAGATTTTAGTTCTAGTGTATCAATGTTTGCACAAAGAACATAACATCAATCACATTGACTTATGTGAAAAAAAATATATATAGTATCATAAACTAACGAAGCTATCAATCACATTGACTTAAGTGAAAAAAAAAATATATATATATATATAGTATCATAAACTAATGAAGCTATCAATCACATTGACTTAAGTAAAATAACTCATTAACACCAATTTGAGAATGATGCAACCAATTTATCAAAGAAATCGATTTTACTGTGACAACTTGGACTTTAGAAAAAAAAAATATGTTAAGATTTAGTACGTAAAAACAAAATACATACAAATTTAATATGTAGGGTGTTTAACATACTCCAAGAAAAACATTTACACTCACATAACTCTTTGAACTATCCAGATCAGAATGTAAGTTTTTACTGGTGGATTTTGTTAAAATAACGGCTATGTACCTATTTTCAACACCAAATAAAAAAATTTAATATCTTAAAGTTTGGATGTGTCATTTTGCCACCTCTAAAGTATGAGGGTGCTAAACAAAAGAGCGCAATGAAATCATTCTACTCTGTATATAAAATATAACACATTAAATATTTTTCAATTTTTGTGTAATTATAAAAAAATATTAAAAAAACATACATTTGATGGGTGGGGCACCGTGAGAGAGAAGAAGCTATGCAGTTCTATTTAAAACGATTTTTAACATATATATGCAATGGAGTGTCTACATATAACGAAAACAAATGTAAAGAAAACAGTAGTTATTAGTTAACATTGTTGGCAGGTGTCGTTTTTGTGGATCTTATTAATTTTAAGAGTAAATTGTCAAGATTATCTATCCCTATGGTTTCCTTGTATTTCACTTCTGAACTCTACGTTTCATGAATTACCCATATGATCCTAAAGTTTTACCCTTCATAACACATATGGGCCCCATGCCAAATGCCACTTATTATTTAACGGAATAGACAATCATATGCAAACCATGTGAGGGTAAATCCGTAATTATGCAACTACATTTTCAGAACAATGACATTAGTTGCAAAAACAACAAAAGCAATATAGGTTTATACAATTGCAGATTATCATAACCCATTATAAAACAGTATGTAAATAAACAAAAAAATTTATGAAACAAAACAACTTAAAAGTGACCAAATAAATCTTTTGCATCCATTTAACCCATTATGAGGGCCATTTAACTCATCATAATACAGCTCCAATAATGAACCGGCCAACAAATGTAAAAAAATGACCATCTGCATTAGTTTAAAAATATATATATGTTGGATTGTAAATGGGTAAATAAAAATTAGAAAACACCCCTGTCATCACAAAAATGAAAATGAGAGTATGAGACATATATACCACAAAAAAATGCCAAAAGTCTTAAACGTATATTAGTTACCCTAAAGGCTAAAACTAATAAATAAATAAAAATAAAAACTTACATGATGGGATATGAGAACATCGGCTTAAGTCATTAGGTATGGAAAGTGCATCATCGTAAGGATATGGAATACCTAGAAGTCAACTTGGGTACATGACCAGGTTAATAATTGCTTCCTTGACCAATCAATTAATTCAAAGAAATTACATATCAATTTGGTTTCATATATTTTTTTAATTTTCAAAAAATAAACGTTGTATATCATACAGATACAGTATGGTTGACTTTCAGCCTAATTGATATGTTTCAAGTTAGGTAAAATCTCTTTATTTTTAACCGTAAAATAGGTTGTTTATTCAGAAACATATAATTATAGGGAAAAACATTACCACCATGATTCCTGCAGTCTTTGAATTAAACCGACAGAACTTTGTACAACAAACCCTTCCATAGCAGTGATGGATTTAAGTGATTCAGACAAAGACAATTTGTAGGTCCACAAACCTGATTAGTATTTTCATCAAGGAGATAAACTGTGTCTATGTGAAATTGTAAACAGAAATTAACTTGTACAACACTTTCTTCCTTGACAACTTTCTCCATATGAATCTGGAAAATAAGTTGATTTTAAAGAGTTTTTGTTATTATTTAATAAACTTTTCAAGAAATAATCATACAGATATACTTCAACTTCAAACAGATGAGTCCAATTTATGTGTTATTGTATGTTGTACATTGATACATCATACATGCAATCACAAAGAATTATGCATTACACTTTGATGTATGTTCAATTACATCATATGAAAGAAAATGTAACCTGAATTGAGTAGCTTTACTATTTCAAAATGACTTAAAGTATAAACTAACCTCCAATAATATCATTTTTGCAGCACTTAATTAAACCAAAAAGTTGTAACATTAAATTATTAGCCACATGAAAACCGCAAACTTACATTTTGGACAATAAGGATTCAACTGCAAATTCACATACGTCATATCACCTTCAGATCACAAAACTTCAATCAGTATAAAAGAAAGTTTTCAATAATAATAAAGTCAGAAATTATAATTATATGAAAATCAGGATTAGGAAAGAACATATAATCTTGATTCTGAAACTTCTCTAGTACATATAATTGAACACATTAGAAAGAAGAAATCAAACTTCAGAATTCGAGTACTTACTGAATTCGGTCTTGAGATGGAGGTTGAATGTGATGAACAATGCCAATAAGCAATCGGTAAAAAAACTTTACCGACTATGAAATCGAACTTAAAAATTAGGAAAGAACATATAATCTTGATTCTGAAACTTCTCTAGTACATATAATCGAACACAATAGAAAGAAGATATCAAACTTCAGAATTCGAGTACTTACTGAATTCGGAATTCGGTCTTGAGATGGAGGTTGAATGTGATGAACAACGCCAAGAAGCAATCGGTAAAACAAAATTGACAATGAAATCGAATAAACAATCGATATTAAATAGATTTCTGAAAGAAATCGTTCTTATTAAGAGTTCAGTCCATCAGAAAATATGAAGCATAAAGTCAAAAAATTTACCATTCATCGTGATTCATCGTGAAACGGGATGTAGATTTACAGAACCAACAACATGAATAAAGTGGTTGATTCGATGATTGATCCAATGCTTGATTCGATGATTGATGAGGTGGTTGATCCATGGTGTCGGAATGGAGAAACAGGTTGCGATAGACGATTAGGGTTTTTTATGAAAGAGTATATGGTCTCTTGATTGTAACCGAGAGAAAAAAAGAACCATGTGAATATCACGTGTAAAAATCTTGTGAGGGAAAATTTTTGCCGACAAAGAGCCACGTGGCCACTAAAACATTGCTTTATTATAATATAATATATACATATTAAGTTTTCAAGGTTTTTATTTTATATGAGGTGATATGGGTCGTTGGATGAGACTCAAAAGAGCAGGTACGGTGATAAGATCATATAAGAACCAAGGTAAAACCCAGCCGCGGTTTTCACATCACTTTCGAGGTACGCCGGCTTTTTCGTTACGGTAGTTTGCAGATTTGCTTTCTGATTACTCTTCCTATCACGTAAAACTCACCGATATGTGTTTGTTTGATGGATTCACGACTTCAATGGAGTGAGTAATGTTGGTGGGTTTCCTTAGAGAACTTTGCGGTGTGACTCCGTCGGTCGACGGTGATGGTGAATTTTTGTTCATGGTTGCTGATGAAGATTTGTGATAACACCAATTATCGGCAACAAAAGTTTTATAACAGAACCAACGGCGCATCGACATGGTCATATACGATGAGAACATAGACAAACAGACCGAGTAAAGTCGTCGGCAAGAACGAATTCAAGGGTTCTAATAGAGCATTTCGGTCTTAACAGTTCTAAAGAGAATTAACCAACTTTCTAGGTCTACAATCTAAAAATCCTTAGATTTTGTGCTCTAAAAATTCGTATCGATATCCTTACTTTATGTGTTCTAATATTCCATATTGAAACTAAAGTTTCAGGTTGGAAAATCTATTTAATAAATCCTGAGTTCTCAATCTGTGTAAACCGTAAAAATCATTGATTATTTTCGAACAAAAATTATAAGGATGTTACCTGGATGCGGGGATCTGAAGTTAATTAAAAACCTGAAATATCGATGGAGCCACGACTGAACACGCTTCGTTTTGTGTAAGACAGCAACAACCGAACAAGTATTTGGAACATTGATGAATCCCAGCCATGCTCATTGACGACGTATGTCCCGTAATGATACACAAAAGTCCGAACCATGGCCCGTGACGAGCAAAACCAAACGATACACATCACAGCCCGGACACAGAGGGTTACCCCATTGGTCCGGACAAAAACCACAACGACCGGAGATTAACACTCCGGAAATACGCACG
>WOUH02000022.1:6710427-6726497 GCA_009936405.2 Stevia rebaudiana | reverse complement strand
CGATTTTGGGCCGACTAGGTCCGATTTGGGCCGCCTAGCGCCTAGCTTGGCCGACTAGGGCCAAATCGAGGCGCCTGGCGGCCGCCTAGGCCGATTTTTACTACAGTGCCCATTAAGAGCATTCACAGTGATTCTGTATTTTTCCTGTAAGAGTTCTCAAAAAATTTGATATTTGGTGTAAGTGGTTGTGAGTGAAAGAGAGAAAAAAGTTACTCTTCGCCCCTATATTTTGTAAAAAATATAAAGATGTGGATGTAATGATGTTATTTTAATAGTTTTTAAAGTGGTTTGGAGTGAATGAGATACAAAGAGGTAATAATAAAAGTATAAAAAAATATTATTTAATTTGAAAAGGTACAAATGAAAATAGAGAAACTACTATGAATGCTCGTAAGAGAAACTAACCTAAATTGACACATAAATGGGTTGAGATTGTAACTTATTTAGACGTCTTACTAAACTAAATTGACACATAAATGGGTTGAAATTGTAACTTATTTAAACGTTTTGACCGAGCACTGTTCTCTTGAGAACCCCAAAACCTCTTTGATCTTCCATGTTCATATTTTTATTAACATTGATGGAATGTCACAATCAAGTTACAATAACTTGTTATATATAAAAAGTATTTATCTACTCTTTGATGAGAATACCTTTATCATGTATATAACTTGGTCTATAAAGCTTTCATCTTATTACTTTAACAAGCATAGTAACAGAACATACAATTACAACCAACAAATCTACTACTCCGAAACGTCTATCAAATATGGTAAAGCCAATGACAACTTTAAACAAAAACAATACATGGGAGTATTCACATTAACTTTCGTAAAACAGTTGGTTAACTTTGGTCTTTTGCGATGAAACAAAATTTGATCTCAGCATGACGCCCACACTTTAATATATAATCCGCTTCAATATCATCTCTAAATCATCTTGTTTTCCCAACCAACATCTGCACATAAGCATGTACATATGATTATATTTGGCAAAGTGATTATCGTTAAGCACGTTTTAGGCTACAGAAAAACGTATCATAATTCATAAGTCATAATGACACTATAAAGGATGTCTGAATGTGCATTTTAAAAGTGATTATAAACATAGAAGACAGAAAATCATGTGTTTTGAAAATGCTTATATGATATAGATACAACTGTGACAAACATAGATACTTGATGATTGGAAAATTCTGATTATATAAAAGAACCAAAAAAGATAAATTTTTTCAGAGATGTTTTGTGGAATGGGAATGAAAGTGACGATAACTTGGATAATCAGTTTCATTGCGTAACTGATAACAACAAAAACACGAAATAAACATATGAAAAAAATTAAAAATAAATATAAAGGGTTGGAGAATGCACACCTTCATAAAATGGTTCAACTAAAATAAATCTGAATTAAGAGATGAGTTTATTTCCAATCAGCCCATTTGACAGAATCTGTTGAGATCTTCCTGTTGGGGCCAGAATTGTTTGGAGAATCATGCCATACCATCTCCATCTAATTAAACAAAAAATAATCAATTAGCACATGTATTTAATTTTCTTTTTGTTTGCTTCCGAGGGTATTTTGGGATCATACTTCACCAATGATGACCGTATCACCTTCCTTCACACCACGCTTAATTAACGACTTGTTAACACCACATGCCTCTAGCACATGCTGAAACCTTCTATCGGAATCCATATATCTATTACAGAACAAACAGCTTCCAAAATTAGCCAAAAAAACAAAACAAAATAAAATACTATATTAATTACAACAAACTTACCTCCAATTTGTCATTTGAACAAATCGTTGCAACCCCGCTCCTTCAACATGCCATGTGTTGGTAGATATATCATGAGAGATCTCAAATTCATTAATGGGAGCCGTTCGTTGCTTTTTCACCATTTCCGCCACATGACCAAAATGCGCAGGCTCTCTCCAACCTAAAACGCCATCAAAGTTATAAAATAAAAGATAAATGGTCATTGCAGTTTGCGAAAAGTAACAGGTTTGCGTTCTAAGGGTTTAAAGTAACAGATTTGGGTTTTTTGTTTTCAAGCGTGTAACGAGTTTGGTAACTAAGGCTATATTTCCATTAACTTTTTTTTAAATCAGGGTGAAATGACGAAAATATCCTTTGACTAATTTAACAGAAGTTAGCCTTAATACCCCCAAACTCGTTACAAAATTTGAAAGCAAAAACCCCAACCTGTTACTTTATTAGTACACAAAAAATGTTACTTTCTGCAAACCACTGTAAAATAAAAATAATAAAATACATATGAAAAAATAAAATAAAGAAGGTAAATTATACAAATGGTCCTTGCAGTTTGCGAAAAGTAACAGGTAAGGGTGTTACTTGGTTTAAAGTTAAAGGTGTGCTTTCTACCGTATAACAAGTTTGGGTATTAGGGCTAAATTCCGTTAACTTTTTTCTTAAATCAGCATGAAATGACCTAAATACCCTTTGACTTTATGGATAGTCAAAGTCAAAGGGTATTTAGGTGATTTCACCTTGATTTAACAAAAGTTAGCCTTAATACCCAAACTCGTCAAAACTGAAAGCATAAAGCCCAAACATGTTACCTTAAACCCCCTTAGTACACAAAAAATGTTACTTTCTGCAAACCACATGGAAATAACTCTAAAATAAAATAATAAAACACATCAAAATCCTATGAAATTTAGGTAAAAGATGAAATTTGCTTACTTTCCCCCTTTTTATCTTCAATACTTTGTCGTATAAGCTCATAAGCAGCAGCAATCAATTCTCTAGTCCCTTGTCTATTTATCGCACTGATACAAAAAGGTTGAATCCCACGTGATTGAAGGTTTTTCTGGAATGATTCCCATTTTTCATACGCATCCGGAAGATCCATTTTGTTGTACGCAACTATATACGGTTTTTCAGCAATTTCAGGACTGAACATTTCCAGTTCAAGTCGAACTGCATCATATTCGTACTCTGGTTGTTGAGATGAACCATCAACAATGTGTACCTAAGCCTCCATTTTTATAAATGCATTATCAATTCGAAATAATATCTTAAAATACAAAAGGTGGTAAATTTAATTTTATAAACTGAAAGATAATTATAAAAAATTAATAAAACGAGGTGAGGTATACCAGAGCCGAACATCTTTCGGTATGTCTAAGAAACTCGTGACCCAAACCGAAACCTCTGTGTGCACCTTCGAGTAAACCTGGAAGATCTGCTACAACAATGGTGGAATCATAATCAAATGAAACAACACCCAAATTTGGAAGTAAAGTGGTAAAAGGGTAATTTGCAATGTTTGGTTGAGCTGCACTGATAACACTTAAAAATGTGCTTTTTCCTGCATTTGGAGCTCCAACTATTCCAATATCGGCAACTAATTTCATCTCTAATTCCAACCACCTGCTCAAAAACAACAATCACAAATCATCAATGAAAGCTGAAAATGGGAGAAGATAAGTTTGCAAGAACTTACATTTCAGGACCTTCTTCTCCATTTTCTGCAATTCTGGGTACCTTATTGGTTCCTGATTTGAATGAAGCATTTCCTCTTCCACCCCTGCCACCTGGCAACAACAAAGCTCTATCACCGGGATGCAATAACTCCAGCAACACATCTCCGGGAACACCATCTTTTCCGGCGGATTTGACCACCGTCCCCGGCGGCACCTTCACCACAACATCTTCCCCTTTTGCTCCGTTCATTTTGCTACCCTGTCCATGACCACCTCTTCCAGCCCTAAAATGGATACTGTTCCTAAACGGTAACAATGAATTCATCGAACTGTCAACTTCTAAATACACGTTTCCTCCTCTTCCACCGTCGCCGCCGGACGGTCCACCCAACGGTACGAATTTCTCACGGCGGAATGCCACCACGCCGTTACCACCGTCGCCGGATCGAACGTAGATTTTCGCTCGATCGAAGCATCTCATCACTGCCGGAACTCCTTTCTCCTTCTCTCTCTCATCCCCTTCTAATTCTAATTCTGTATTTTCACCTTCGTTTTCAAATTCCAATTCGTCTGCAACGTCATCGTCAAATTCATCATCGGAACCCACCTCAAACAACTCAAATTTGCCATAATCAAATCCTGAATCCTCCTCCTCCTTGTCGAATTCTACAGCATCTTCTACCTTAGGTTTATTAGTTAAAGAAGGTTTCTTTTGCTTGTGAGTTGGTACCGCCAAATCGGAGAGCTTGATTTCTGAAAAGGAGTCGGTGGGATTGAAGAAGTCATCTTTGGGAGGTAAGCGAGTGAAGGTGGTTGCTTGGCCGCCGGAGACGGAGGAGAGAGGCGGAGTGTTAATGGTGTTTAGCTTTTTGGTATTAGGGTTCTTCGGGGTCAGCTGCTTACGGGGGGGTCTGTTGGATCGAGCTTGAGCGTACGGAGAAACGAAGCATAAAGATAAGGACGCCATTTTTGGGTGTCGAGTAAAGTGGATAGTTGCAGGCAACATATCGGTTCAATTAGGCCCGGTAAATTTAACCAGCTAAAAAATCTATCATGGTCTCATGGATGTTTATCATTCGGACTAAATATTGGTTTGGTTTTGCAATCGTTTTGTGGCATTGTTGATCGTATGGACCATAGATATCTCGTGGGATATAGTTCTAGGAAAATGGCAATTTTAATATATGGGTTTAAATGACATTTTTGGTTTTAAACCTTATCTTATGAAGAATATATGAGATGAAGAGTTAGAGAAAAGGTAGAGTGTGGAAGAAGGAATTTGGGTTGGGTTATGGGTATTGAAAAAAGGTTGGTTTTGTCCATTCTATTTTTAGACGATTTAAGTGGTAACGTTACAAAAAATGTTGGGTCTTAGTTTTTTTAAGTAACCAAAATTACCCTCTTATGTGTCTTGATAGGGCTAAGTAGACCTTTTAACCGCCTAGTTGTAGCATTAGTGCTAAAATAAAAAATAAATCTTATAATTATAACACCTAAAGAATAAACTTTGCAATTTAATTGAATATCCATGATTGACTCTAAATATTAAACATCCTTCTCAATAACCGTGCACTCAGGGTCCTAATTCTTATATAGATACGTAACTTCTCAGTTCTCAACATGATCCCTTGCTTTATATTGTATGTAATATATCTGTTCCACATGATGAAGTACTAATGTCTCATATCATTAAAGACTTCATTTTAGTTTGTACAACACAACACTTTATGCATCAAAGATACAGCAGGCCAACGATACACTATTGAACATAGTAACTTCTTCAACGTAAAAAAAACATTTAATGATGTGCGGTCACCAATCTTAAACGGTATATTTGTTTACGCAGATTTTTAGCTATAGTTTTAGATATAGTGTTTTAATAAATTAACGATCTAATACTAATCATGTTTCATCCATCCTATATATAATTTGTTATACTCATTAAGTCACTTAAGTTTCAACGAGTATTTTAGGGTTGTAAATCAAGTAGGATTGACATTGAATTGTTAAACCAAAACATGATCCGTACTATTTATGTCCAAAAAATCAACCCTAACCCATATATGCACTTAAATTCGTTTAAACCAAACATAACTCAATTAACCCATTTATCTAAATCTGTTGAACGGGTTGGCAGGTAATAATTCAAGTTGTAAACGTGTTAATCAAATTGGTGGGTTATAGAAAAGAGTTAAATAGGTCAAAAACAGGTTAGTGGATCGACCTGTTTAGTTGACAAACTAAATGGGCTAGCAAGCACAACCCAAAGACATGCTTAACTAAACATGTTAGCCCAAACACGACCTGTTTTGACAAAAGAATTAGAGGTGAAAACCCAAACCTGATTATTTTAAAGTCACATAAATATTACCACTCGTGTTTATTTCTATCAAGGAAAAGCAAAATTGGAACAACTAAAACTTATACTTAAGAAAGAGTAATTTCAAATGAATTGGGTCTACAAGGCCAAGAATACATGGTCTAATGTTTTGACATACAATCTAAACCAATAAAACGTCTAAACGTTTCAGATTTTCAGACCGTATTAAAATCTAAACTTGAAAAAATCAAACACCCTATACATGTACATATGACTAGAAAAGAAATGAAAATAAAATGTTACTTGTAACATGAAATTGATTTAAGCATGTGTGGATAAAGGTTCTGGTGAAGCTTTGCAAATGGGACACCAGTTCTTCAAACCCAACCACTGGTTTATGCAACTTGTATGGTACCCATGTCCACATCCCAGCCTTCCTACTTCATCTCCTCTCACAAATTCCTCCTAAAATAATAATAATAATAATAATAATAATAATAACAATAATAATAATAATAATAGTAACAATATAATGATTGTAATTATTATTATTAATATTTTACACGTTAAATAAAGACATATGATGTGGCATTAGGATGAAGAGTAGGAGGATTTTTAATTTTTAAATGAACTTTGTTAAACTATAGTCTGTAGAAAATGTAAATATATGATAAATCACCTGACAAATGCTGCATTTGTTGTCATCTGCACAAGAACCACATTTCATTTTTCCATCCTCTAACTGCAGATGTTCATATTTGCCTGTTTTGATGCATTTTGTTAATTCCTCTTTAGGTAATCCTGTGCTGACTGTACCCATTTTCTCTTCAAGCACAAGTAGTTCCTGCAACAAAAAAGGTGTGATTAAAGATTAATTCGCAACTTTTAATTTTTACTTTGGATTAATTAAATGGTTTCATGAATAGATTAGGCGCGTGCACTTGTCACAAATTGTAGCATTATTTTGACTAATAGATATTAACATGAAAGGGTTTTCCAATTCAAAACATAAACAGAAATGATTTACATAAAAGGGATAATTAGTAAAAGATAATAAATAATAGAGTTAAAGATGAGAAAATAAACCTCATATGACATGTTATCAATATCCAATCTCATGTCCCTATGTTGATCGAAGAAATTAAGCCCACCAAGGAATAAATTCGCCTCAAGTGATAGTAATTGCTGTAAATATTAAAGTAATGTTAGAACCTAATGCAAGTTTAACCTCATTCTTAATTGCAACTGTACTTTACTTTATTTTGTTTATTATAATAAAGTTAACAAAATGTGCGGGTTGGGTAACAGGTCAGACCGTGTTACACTAACCCATTTCATCTCTCCTTTGTCGTATATAATTACAGAAACTACGTAATTAAACTATTTTTTTATAAAACAATTTACAAGGGTTTATACATTAAGAATATTAAGAATACACTTTGTGTGACTTTTGACCTCCTCAATCCATGTTCAATTTAGTCAAGTTTTCTACACGTAACCATTTGACCGGTTAAAGAATATATATATACATATATAAACCACATCGACATATTTACCCATAAACAGGTCGAAATTATAATTTATAGTTTATAAAGACTAAATACTACTTACCTCGTATGTTAACTCTTCATCTTGTTCAAACCTATCAAGAGCCAGTAGTACCTACAAAACACAACATTACTAAATAACATATGACAAATCAGAATAATTTTTAAAAAAATTCCTTTGACCCGTGTGAATTTAAACGGCAAAACATGGAAAGTTACATCTGCAATTCCATCAATGTTATAATGTCGCGTTCCATTATCATTCCCAGAGCCAACATTTGACTGATTTGTAGAATCATCACTGGTATTATGATCACCATTAACACTTAATCCTTGAGTTTGTGTCATATTAATAATATCATTAGAAGCCTGCTGATTACTAGATCCTTTTGAAGATTCCAAATTCGATGTTTTTTTAGTCCTAACTGATGAAACACCATTTGTTCTAGATGCAACCAGATTCCTTGAGTTTTTATGATCGGTAACACGCGCTCCGTTTGTTGATATGATCTTTTTCCCTTTACCAGATGAACTACTTTCTCCTTGAACCAATCTTTTCTTCCTGCTATCGCGGTTTTGAGGTCTTAAACTATTTTCCTCCTTTCTAATCTCAATATTTTTGGATTTCAACTTACGCGTTTGATTTCCAGATGCATCAAGTTCTTGATTTGCAGACTCATTTGGAGCACTGTTTGATCCGATCTTCAACGATACCTTTTTCTCTGAATTCTCTACAGATTTTGAGTATTTTTTTGATGAACCACCTGCAACTTCTTTGCTTGATGATGAACGTATAGAAGGCTTCAAAGGTTTTGTTTTTTCTAAAGATTTATTTTTTGTAACTTTAGTATTATGATTAAGTCTGCCACAACAACCGATTCGGTTGCATGATTGACCATTTTCATCTCGAGAACCTGCAGTATCTTTTAAAGAAGTGATTGATTTCTTTTTTGGGGCAGAAATCCCACTAACAACTCGTTTACAAGATCCATCCATATAATTATCCGTTTTAAGTCTCTAATCTGTCAAAAAAAAATGATATTAGATTCATAAAACTTATCAAATCTTGTAAAACCTTAAAGAACACCACCACAAGGTGTATCAAATATATGTAATAAGACAAAGAGTTGACATCTTACTATTGTAGTATTATGATCGTGAAAACAATGAAAATTATGAATCACTAACCTGTTAGCCCTTGATTGATATCAATTTCAAAATTCGATCATAAAGTTCAAAATCACACCCCTAAAATCCTAAATAGAAACAATTAATTCAACGTTACACTAAAAACCCGTTGAAATTAATGAAACAGTTATAGAAATGAATATTGATCATTTGCATGTTTCCGGGTAATCATTTAAGGAAGTAATAACATCATATGCGCTCTGTACGATATCACGAAACATGCGGATCATAAAAACACGACGAACAGGTATCGATTAATTAGTAATAATAACAATAACTGGTAGATGAAATATCAAAATCAAATCATGATATCATGAAATCAACCAACCCTGATCCATAAATCACAATTGTTGAAACAGATTGATGCAGGAACTTGTAAATAGATGGAAGATCATGTGTTATGATCAATTCCGGATAAACCCTAATCGTGATGATAAAACTTACGATTAAGAGGGTTTCTTGTTCGTTATACCTTATTGTTCTTGCGTATGAAATCGCGCAACAAGATGAAGTGGAGGATGGAAGAGAGAGAATACGAAGGTGATGTGGGACTAATTCATCCACAGTATAATAATCATAATCTGGTTAATGATGATGACGCAAAGATACGATTCAAGCGAGAAAAACGACAAACTAGAAGGCTAAAATGCCGGCCTGCCTGTAGAAATTGTCGCCATTTGACCGTAGAATTTGGAAAAGTCAACGACAGTCTCATGTGGATCATAAACTGATAAACCCACTTGGAATGGATTCGGGTAATCAAAACTCACATTAATATAAAACGTTTCACAATTATTATTTTTTGGAAAAGCATAAAACGTTTCACAATTTTTTTTTTTTGGAAAAGCATAAAACGTTTCACATTTGGTTCGTATGATTGAAAAGTTGATTTTATTCTTAACGTATTTGATTATTTGATAGGTAAAATTTGTTACGTGAATTTCTAAAGCTATATTTGAAATTGATTAAAACATTTGGTTTCACTCTTTCTTGAACTTGTTTATCTGTAAATTTATTTTGGTCGTTAAAGGTAACTAGCTATCTGTGTATAACATACTTTAAAGAAAGTTATTTCACCAATTTTGGTTCAAATGCACATACCACTCAAGTCTCAAATACTGAAATACATGTCACCTACTTTTTATAAAACTAATATGGTAAATATAGAATATATAGTCCTAGTTTGTATCAAAATATCTAATCTAATCTCTAATAAAGCTTTCCAATAAATGTTACCTTTTTTTCAAATTTTTAAACTAAGTTTCAAAAATTTTAATCACAAATTTTGAAACTCATATTTACATTTACGTAAATATTTATTATCCTTAAATTTCTCAAAAACCTTATTCAAATTATTTTAAAATTCAAATTTACGTGACTTTTAATACCTTATTTTTCCAAAATTTTAAACTAAAATTCAATGCTTTTAATCACAAATTTTGTAACTCATATTTACGTAAATATTTATTATCCTTAAATTTCTCACATGAGTTTCTTCTTTAAATTTCTCACATTAAAATTATTTTTTATTTTATTTTATTTTTTTTGAACAGCCAAAATTTTATAAAAAGCAAGCACTCTGCTTAGCCCGAGCTAAAAACAGGGAGCACAAATTACAAAATTGAAAGAAAAATCTGAAACAACCTATAAAATGTACATTTGAATCCAATCCCCCAACTAACCAAAAAGAGAATTTGTTCCAACCATCTCATACCAGTCTTTCATTTTTCCCCCTGTGTTTGACCCATAGGAAAGACATGGATTTTATCTCGCCCAACACCTCTAGTGGACCGGATCTAACCCCTTTGAAGATTCTCGCGTTTCTTGATTTCCAGATTATCTAAATTGTTGCGCCGCAAACCGTTTGAATTGTCTTCTTATATCCTGATTCGCCTGGCCAAGTATTAACCAGATTAATCATTTCCTTGATTGTTGAAGCTGACATCCTTGGGGATTTCAGCCATGATGTAACAGAGTCCCAGACTTGAGTTGCGAATAGACATCCGAAGAATAAGTGAGATACTGATTCGGACGAAGTTAGACACATGGGACATCTTGGATCCACCTGGATACCCCGATGTAGCAAAGCATCTCTTGTTACTATACGCGGAATGGTTGCTACCGATACTAGTATTACCGTAGATAAAGTGTTTGCAAAAACGAATATGTTGTGAAATTTGTGTGTTGAACCCAAGACCAAAAATCAACTATTTATAGCGAGGAATCAACACCACCAACCGTCACAACAGTTTCAAATTGATTTTACACTTAGTAACAACTATCATCAATTATACATTAAATATAATGCTTCTTCAGAAGTAAACATCTTAATTAATTCCGAATTGAAGAACCACAAGCTTCTGAAGTATCGGAAGCAAGCTACTTACTTCCGAAGACCAACTTTACTTCCTAAGAGAATCAACTAGATTCTGAAGAAGAAACATGCTTCTAAAGAGCAATTTTACTTATGAAACACTACAACTTATGAAGCACAAGAAACCATAAGATCATCAACTAAGTGTGCACTCCATATTTTCATACTTGTTTAATGTTTCATTATGACTACTCGTTTGGTCAAAAAGTAATTTCAACTATGTTAGAAAAAAACCTTAGAATCACCAAGATTATATATAATATTTTACAGTTATGTGTTAAGATTATAATATTTTAACTTGACATGTTAAAATATGGTAGTTTGTCTACATCTTATCTTTTCAATTCTCTATTAAGCACATGTGTATGTTTGGTTGATCAAACTATTTTGTTCTTGATTAACAATTTAACATATTCATTATTAATTAATGTTTAGCTCCAATAACAATTAATTAATTGGACTAGTTTAATGATGAGATAACAACTATTAAACAATATACGAAATTACTTTATATACCAGACGTAATTACTAAAAAAATACTTTCAGAAAATTATTCTTTGAGAGGCTAATAGTGCCAATTCAAGGACGAGAATAATGCAATTTTGTGAAGAAAAAAAAGCCTAATTGCCTTTAAAGCACTTTCAAATGGACCCATGTCTTGTCTTCTCAATACCTCCTCCATGATTTGATTTTCAATTTTTCTATTTTGATCACTCATCTCTCTTCAATTATATATCATCTTCAGATTCCTATTTTTCTTCTCTCTGAACCAATTATCAAATTTTCTCATAAAAAAAACCTCCACTTGCTTCTAATGGCTAGTGATCACCACAATAAAAGAAGATTAGAAATAGGCGAAGGATCATCAAGAGGTGGTGCAAGTGGTGCCGGTGGTGGTGCACTTATACCTTCTGATCCACAACAACCACCACCAGCAGCACCACCTCAACTTAGCCGATATGAGTCACAGAAGCGACGTGATTGGAACACTTTTGGTCAGTATCTAAAGAACCAAAGACCACCAGTGGCTTTGTCTCACTCTAACTACAATCATGTACTTGATTTTCTTCGGTATCTAGACCAGTTTGGAAAAACTAAGGTTCATTTACAAGGTTGTGTTTTCTTTGGTCAACCTGATCCGGCTGGCCCGTGTACTTGCCCACTAAGGCAAGCATGGGGAAGCTTAGACGCCCTAATTGGGCGTCTGCGTGCAGCTTATGAAGAAAATGGTGGCTTGCCCGAAATGAACCCGTTTGCTAGTGGCGCAATACGCGTTTATTTGCGTGAAGTACGCGATTCGCAGGCGAAAGCGAGAGGGATACCTTACAAGAAGAAAAAGAAGAAGAGAAGTACTCCAACTATAAAGGCAAATGAAGAAATATCGAGATCATGATCTATATATGGATCTTCCTAAATACTGGTAATTTTTTTATCATTTGTTTAATATTTTGGTTTTTAAGTGCACTATATGATTATATTAAGATTTGTTTTTCTTAAAGTCTAACAGATCATATTTGCATGTATGAAAAACCCATGATTTACAATCTAAATGCCTTTCTTTGGGGAAAAAGAAAACCCTAGTAGACTGCAGTTTCAGACACCCTTGCTTGCATGGAGATCACACTTCGTTCTATATTAAATACTGCATATAAATAAAAATAATAATGAAAAATGTATGAATTATATTTTTATTAAGGTAAAGAAGTTTCCCTAATTAAATAATATTTAGAAATTGGTAGGCTTGTCTTTTTTGGGATTCTGCACTACATAGAGTGGCCATCAAGATTAATTGATCAAATTACCTCAATTGAACACAGTTAATCACATAAATACTAATTTATTAGCGCATACATTAACAGTGTAAGTGTGTGTTTGATTGCACATGATCAAAACAGTTCTTGACTATAAATAAAATATTTTCAGCATTGCACATATAAATCTTATATTTTATTTATACTCTTTCTGAAAAATGTATATTAATTGGATATAAACAAGTGATTGCACCATTGGAAACTAATTTCGTGTGTATCCTATATATATATGCTTAGTAGAACGAACACAACTTTCAAAATCACAAACGTATACTTGACACATGATTCAACATAATCTACATGATGAATGTATTAGAAATTGTTAGATGAGCACAATATATAAACCAATGTGACGTTTTATGGTTCTAGCTAGTTTCTATTTTAAATTTGTTTTGCTTAAACTCGAGCCCTAAGTCCTAATCCTTAACCAAAACAACAATCTTACCTTATTGCATTTGCTTCCTTTAATTCTTTACTTAATGTTATTTCTTCGCGGGTAAATGTGTATGAATTTCATGCTTAATAAATGATAGAATCAACTAAACTTTGGATAGATCTATGATTGATGATATGGTTTTTGAGGAACTACATGTGTTCGTTCTTGCGTTAGCATATTATTAAATCTGAATTAGCCAGTTATGCTTATAGTCTTTTCACTTCTTGATTACCTAGAAAGTCATCAACCGGTTAGTAAAAACTACAAATCCACATGTACTTAAAGTTTTAATTGAGGTAATTAATTATGTAACCGCACTCGATCGATCTAGTACATTAGGTCAAACTTGGCCCGACTACGCCTAGACTCTACACAAGCATGAGCTTCGTGCATTCACTTGCACCATGCGTATAATATCTTACTAGCACAGTAGCACTACCTACAAGTGTTTAAGCATTTCTGTTAATGTTTGTCTGCTTAGTTAATTATACTTACACGTCATCTATCTTCCTTATTGAATGATTTGTTGGTTTCCCTCATTTTAAGTTATTTACATGTCGCATTTATCAAGTAGAGAAGTCAAATTATCTGACTCACGCATTCCCATTTTCACCAAGTTTTCTTTGTATACTGGCTAATTTACTAAGATCTAATTAGATCATCAATTGTTTTTAATGGTCTTTCAATAGCAACTTGAATTCAGGTGAACATGGCCATAAAAGATTTGAAGCTCTAAAAATATGTCACGGGCTTCCATAATTGGGTGGATAAGATTGCTCACACTCCATCGATGCAAAAAATGCCAGATTCTCTAGAGGTCTGGTTTGGTTATGGCGATATATAATCAATCAATAAGAGGATAATTTATTATATATATACTCATGTATATGTGTAAGAAATCTAAAGAATATGATAATTAGTCAATATCTTTCCATATATATTATCTAAATTAGATGTTTTTCATTCTTGTTTTCGAATAGGGGTTTTGAACTATACATACTAAATTGCCATGCATGTGTTACATTGTTATATGCAATGAATAAATAATTCTAATAATTGCCTGAGAATATACACATATATCTATGTTACCATGTATATGTACCTGCATTTGTATATCATGTATGTTCAAGTGATGTAGGGTTTTTCCCGTACAACGCCTTCTTCGTAAAACATGTCGAATACGTGAGAAGAAGACACACGTACAAAGGTGTGAATTTTATGAACGACATGTATTTGCATCCATTTATTTATGAAGGTTTGTGTCACAGACATATGCACCATAAAAAATGGAGTCATGTAACGCGTTAATCAAAACCTCACTATACCACACACACGTGTACACCATGCATCGCGTAAGTGTGTAAAGTGAAATGTGTAAACGAGTATGTACTGATCATCCCTTGTCACACATTGCATCAAGCTTTAAGCATCTTATTATTGTAATACTACACTCACATTGAAATAATTAAATCGTTGGATTTTAATAGGGATTTTAATATTTAGTTTTAAAGCAATATATAATGAACTATATACAACTTATTTGAGTTTATAAAATTGTTACAAAGTAAATTCAAAATAAAAAAAGGTAAATAAAGAAATCAGATTCATTATTTTACCATACAGCAATCAATAATTCTAGCAATGAAGTATTTTCTACTTATACATATAAAAAATATAACTTTATGCACATATAATTAATGGACATATATATGTAATGATGTGATAATTAGGCCCACTTATAGTACCATTGGATTCCTCTTGAAATTTATTCATTAATGGAGACCTGAGAAGACACCATTTTCTACTTATATCCCAATTGTTTCTCATAATCTATTTCTTATTTATATATAAACATTAGCCAATGACCACAAATTAATTGGTTCGGGAGAAAGCATCGTATGTGTTTGAGTTTGATCATTTTGAGCATTTTCAAGTGAGCCAAAAGATTTACAATAGTAAGCTTTCAGGTGGTGGGTTTTCACTAGATTGATACAGGTCGGGTTGCCGGCATAGTTTTGTTCGGGCGTGGATGGTTTACTCGGGTAGCCAGACTTAAAAGTTTTTATTGACCGTTGATATATATATATATATATACACCCACAGGACTAACTAACTAACTAACTTACCCAGTAAAATCTCACTTAAACAGTAGGGTCTGACGAGGGTGAGATGAAAGCAAGTCTTACCCCGGCCTGTCTCAATAAGACAGAGAGGCTGCCCTCAGAGTGACCCCCGGCTCAGTTATACACCCGCAGGAGATCAAATGAAAGTCAATAATTTTGTTAAGAACAGAAAAATGGCACACTTAGATAAAATAATCACATTTAATGTCAACGAATTATAAAACTATTCTAAAATTAAAGGAATGGTCCATTATTGGATTTTGGTTTACGTATATAGAGAAATGGGTGATGAGAATTCGTTGGATTTTGGTTTACGTAGGTTCGATTTTTATTTGAACCGGTTCGAATTATATCTGGTTGAATGGTCGAATCGGATTTTAATCTTAGGTTTAAACCCGATCGATCGGGGGTGTGGTTTACGGATTCTATACAGTTCTCGGGCATCAAGGGGTACAATCCCATGGCGGTCAAGAAGTCGACCTTGGATATAGCCCCGAACATAGTAGGCTAACATGTGAGATCCTCTGTT
Source organism: Stevia rebaudiana (assembly GCA_009936405.2). NCBI lineage: Eukaryota > Viridiplantae > Streptophyta > Magnoliopsida > Asterales > Asteraceae > Stevia > Stevia rebaudiana. The sequence goes on along the minus strand of WOUH02000022.1, from coordinate 6,710,719 downwards.
GTTAAAAAATATATATAAATAAAGAAAGGGGAGCTTTAGTTTGATCCAACCCTAACACACATATATGTTCATGCTTATTTTCAAAACTAGTTAGATACCCGTGCGATACTGCGGAAACGACAAATTTGATTATGTTTATTGTTTTACTTTTCTTTAAGTTTTCTACCTACTAGTGTTACACATGTTAAGTAAGTATTTAAGTAATAAAAAAGATCTTCAAAATATATTCAAAACATATAAACTTAAATATAATCAACAAAATTATGATATGCATGATACATCTACTATAGAG
>WOUH02000022.1:6693483-6710327 GCA_009936405.2 Stevia rebaudiana | reverse complement strand
AGTATTTGTATTTTTAGGAAAATGTAATTTCTTTTTTATGTAATGTAGGCTAAATTTTTAATTGATTTAATTTTTTTTTATTTTTTTAATATTTAAATTTATTTTTATATTTATTTATTAAATAATTTTTAAGATTACTCATTAATTTGTTTAAAAGATAAATAGAAAAGAAATGGTGATGTGGAAGAGAGAGAGTGCATGTGGGAAGGATGGGTTGGAGTTAAAAAGAGGAGAGAGAGTGCATGTGAGAATGATAGGTAAAAAGCTAATGTGGCAGTAATGACTGGCTGCATGTAATAAATACAGCCCTTTGCATTGGAGATAGTCTAAGTAAAAGTTATACCATAGCCCATACGAGTAACGTTTGAACGTGACATCTCTTAAGTCCGATACCAAGCTTTTGTCCAATTGTCCAAATTCGACCAAAGAAAAATCCCCTCCACTCGTTTTGGATAACACCATACCACGTGGCCAAATGTCATTGGTTATTTACTCTAATCAGATAACATTCTCAGATACCGGAGAGAGGATGCGATGTGACTTGGAGGAAGCAAACCCAAAATCAAAAACCAAAACACCAACGCCATAATCAAACCTCCATGATCAAACAGAACGGGACCATGGGTGCAACCATCTGTGATTCCTGCAAATCGACGTCGGCAAGTTTGTTCTGCAGAGCCGACTCTGCTTTTCTCTGTACACCGTGCGACGGGAAGATTCACGCCGCCAACAAGCTTGCGTCTCGCCATGAACGTGTGTGGATTTGTGAGGTGTGTGAACAAGCTCCGGCTGCTTTCACCTGCAAGGCCGACGCCGCCGCGTTATGCGTAACCTGTGACCGTGATATTCATTCCGCTAACCCACTAGCTCGCCGTCACGAGCGGGTTCCGGTAGTTCCGTTCAACGATCCGGCAACTGCGGTGGAGAAGATTAGATGCGGAGGTGAGATCGACGATCGACAATACTTACTGGATCATGATGTTAATGTTGCCGGAAATGAAGCTGATGAAGCGGAGGCTGCGTTGTGGCTGCTTCCAAATCCAAATCTGAATATCAACGATGTCCCGGGTGGATCTGAGGATGATGTTCTCAAGGTTACTGAGTCGGAAACGGAAAATTCGTTTAACGATATCGATCCGTACGCCGGTATAGATCTGAAAACACCGGATCAGAAACCTCACCAGATCGCCCGTAGATCAAATTCCGAAACCGACGGTGTTGTTCCAGTACAGAACAAGAGCGATAATCATCACTACCAAATTTCAGATGTAGTTGAAGGATTACCTGCATATAACATCGATTACGCTGGATCTAAGCCTTTCATGTACAATTTTACATCTCAATCGATCAGCCAAAGCGTAAGTTTACTTAATCTAAAAACTCTCAAGTCTCAAATCTTCGTATCTACTTCAAGTTTCTAGAATCAGTAACTAATCAATTAATCATCAGGTATCATCGCCTTCACTTGAAGTAGGTGTTGTCCCTGACCACAACGCATCAATGGCTGACGTATCAAACCACAACCACCAATCATCAACGGAGGTTTATCCAGCTCCGTTAATCGGATTCGATCGTGAAGCTAGGGTTTTAAGGTACCGCGAAAAGAAGAAGAACAGGAAGTTTGAGAAGACGATTCGATATGCTTCAAGGAAAGCTTACGCAGAAACGAGGCCAAGAATCAAAGGAAGATTTGCTAAGCGAACTGAAATCGATGTTGAAGCCATCTCGCCGGAATCTTCATATGGCGTCGTTCCATCCTACTAATAATCTAGTGTTTTATTACATGTTTTAATGCATCTTTTGATTAACCATGTGTATATGTATTAGGTGTAATGCAACTCTTAATTGCCGTTGCATTGTTAAATGTTACAGTTTTAACTCAAGTTGCGTTGCAATTTGGCATAACTTTTGTGTAATCTGACCAAGCTTCAAATTAATCATATTGGAGAATCAATCAAGGAGAATTTTATTTTAGTAAGTAAGAAATGAGTGATCTTCGCGTCAAACTTGGCTTGATATATGGAGCCCGTTTGGGCTAGCAAAATATATTTATGCTGTCTAATCTTGTAAATTGTAATTATAGAAGGTAAAACGAGTGATGGTTGTAATGTTTAGGATTGTTTGAGATAAGTTTTAACCTAGATAGTAATCTAATAGGGATACGTATTTGTGTCTTGCAAGGCAAGGTCTATGTGATAGTTAGCTTATACAAACAAGAGTCTTTGGCATGTAAACAATGATGTGAAGTTTAATAATGTGTACCGAAGTTTAGATTATTTGTTCTCTAATTTCAGTCCTCTTTAATTTAAACCGAATTACTAGTATATTTGTATATGTTAGTTATGAGCCCATTACTACTCACGAAGTCACCAGTTAGTTGATGAAGTGATATAGTATGTGTTCTTAGAAGTTGTTGGACTCAATGTAATCAGAGAGAGTTACACTTAGTAATATGTAACTGTGAGTTATTATAACCCGTCTCACTCTAGACCATAATAGTAGCATTTAATACTATACTCACATTTACACACAGTTAAAGGTAGTGTGAATTGTTTTTTATTGTTGTGTTTGTGTCGTCCCTCGATGACAATGAAGATGAAGACGGAATATACTGCAGCATGTTCAACCATTCATCTAACACTATACTTACAAATTCTAGAGATAAAAAAAAAGTCTTCAACCATTCAAAATCCACATTAACATTTGTACGTTTTTAATTATTTTCACTGATTTCTGTACCATACTTTAATAATGTATTAAATATCTATCTCAAATATTTCATTATTTAGACGCGTGTCATTTGTCGTCTCCTTAGAATGTCCTGTAGCGTATGCGTATTGGAATAAGCACATTATTGTACTTTTGACTTTTGTTTTCATACAGGAAGGAAAAATTTAACACATTTATACTCTCATAATTGTATCAGTATAACATCCATATGTCAACTTACTAAATCATCAGAAATTGTTAAGATAATAAACATTTTATGTGTTACATTTCATATCATCAATCATTATATTGCATAGATCATTTTGATTGGTTACTTTTTTAGGTTAACTAAAATGAAATATTTGGTATTTTGTGCAAGTCATACGCCTCCTTAACCAACTGAGCTACACGGCGGAAGCTGGCCACCCAAAGATGTGCCTAGTGGGATTTGAACCCGGGTCTCCTATGGAGAACCCTTGAGTTCTAACCACTAGACCATCTTGTGATGGTTAACTAAAATGAAATATAGAAACAACATATAGAGTATTAGGATTAATTTAGGATATAATCAATATAATAATAGAATTGGTGTCTTGTTTAAGTTTTTGATGAAATCTGAAAAAAAATGTTTAATTTGTCAACTTGAAAAAAATGAGTGTCTTGTCAAAACATTTCTTCAAACTTTTCTTCAAAGATATTTCGTCAGTAGCAAGTAATTTGTCTAAGTCAAAGGTATGGTCTATAAATACCTCTTGTCATAGTTTTATTGGAACCTTTTTGCAAATTTTCTTTCAAGAACACTTTTCATTTTATTAGAGCAGTAACTTCTATTTCTAATTAAATAATATTTTTTCGTATATTTATCATTATCTTTTTCTATCTCATTCACTAACAACTACTTTTAAAAATTATTAAAATAATATTATTATCTTTTCTCTCTCCTACACCAAAATCTCCATCTCTATATTTTTTCTAACTTTGGAGGAAAAACAAACCAAATCCCAAATATTTCCCTCTCCTCTACTCACAACCACTCCTAACCACACCCTAAATTATGCAGGATCTCCTCACAGAAAAATGGAGAAGCTATTGTGAATGCTCTCATACAACTGGTGCAAATTTTATATATTTCATTGTGTGTTCTTAATATGGAGAGTTTACTGATTATGCCATTAGAGTGATTACATTTTGGTTCTTCAAAATTCCTCTAGTTTTTGGTAAACCGGTTTTGAGAACCAGAAACCCAAACAGATATATGAACTGAACCGGTTAAATAAACCTATAACGTAAAATAATATATTTTTTTATTACTGGACCAATTAATCAGTAAAAAAAAGCTCTCAAGATCGGCTTTAAACCATCTTGAACTTCCGGTTAATGAAAGACCAAAAAACCGGCTGCCAAAATAGGTTTGAAACCGATATCGGTTCGGTTAACTAGCTTTTTTGTGCATGTTAACTAAGACCCACTTATATAGAAGATAATGGAATTTTTTGGATAAATAGTGTAAATTGGGATGACTTAATGGTTTATGGGTGTATTTGAGATGATGTTTGGAAAACAGGTGGTTCGATGGGGGAGTATCGAACTTCCTTGAGTTCGATTTTGAAAGTATCGAACTTCATTGAGTTCGTTTGTTAGGGTATCGAACTCCATACGGCTCCTCTGTATGGCTACTCTATATCAACGAAATCAATTGGTTTAAAAGCAGGTTCGACACCCCCATTATCGAACTCACTTGAGTTCGATACCCTAACAATCGAACCACCCATTTACCAAATATCATTTACAATTCACCCATTATCCATTAAACCATCTCAATACACACCATTTATCCAAAAAATTCAAGATAATGGGCTTGAATCCTTGTGGATCTATATGTATTAGGCCTTAACCCGTTAGGTCAGGCTCAATTAGAAGCATCTTTTACAAGTCTTCCAAGCTCCTAGCTACATTATATGATAGACTCATCATTGTTACTGTCGAATTATTATTCATATCATATGGGTAATGGGATTGTCCATGTTAGCCCATGGGCTTCAAAGTAGGGTTTACCAAATTGTATCCGGGTTTACCAAATAAGCCAACTACGGAGGATCATCTTATTAATTATTAGTGTGTTATGATTGTCTGATTAGACTAGAATATATATACACTGTGTATATATGTACAGTTGTACACAACTTAAGTTTTTTGGATCTCTCTAGTTGACCGGAAAGTCAATTTTGTTTAAGTATTACATTTTTTTGTAATTTCTTTTGTTTACGAGAACGTTTATCTGTTATTTTGTGCAACTTAACTTTTGGGATCACTACTCCTTTCCCAATTATAATCACATAAAACTATAAAAGACAAATATGATTATATAAAGAGACACATTGATTAGAAAATACATGAGTTGGGGTTGAATCCAAGTAACAAAGTCATTAAGATGTTGCTCCTCTAAAGTTTAGGATTCCGGCTCCACTGAATATAGATTAGGTGTAGAAAATTAAGGTTAAAAAAAGACAAAAGAACCATAAGTATCTCATAAATCATTAGTTTTATGATATATAGTTATACTAATTGAGAGACGGACGGTTATGCATTACACAACCACCTTATTTATTAATATTATTATTATTATTATTAGTATTATATTATGGTTAGTGCACTAGATGCAGCAGGTTTATGTAATTAGTAAAACTCATACTCCTTTTAAAAAAAGATTTTGTATTAAACAATAAACACACAATAGATTATAATTATATTGCTTTGCTGTTAAAATAAACAAATTAAACACCCCTCTGGTTCTATATAAAAATTCGATCTTTCGAATCTTTATAATATTGAAACACAATTGGGTAAAGTGTAAAGCAAGATCTCTGAATGAACGCCAAATATGATCTCACGAGTGTGTTCTTCACCAATCTAGTTTGACTACAGGGTATCAGAATTAGAATTTTGTGTGAAAAAGGTTTTGTGCACGTGTAGGAAATCTAAAGGGCACCATTGTCATATATTATCGTAAACAAACCCACTCTCTTGTATTTGGCGCGTATATGAGCAAACAGTACGAAAGAAAACTTGTAAACCCAAAACTCAAAAAGAAAAGAAAATGAAAAGAAAAGTAGTAGAGAGAGAAAGTAGTGAGAGAAACCCAAAACCAGACGCACAGTGTATGCAATAACGATATATAAAGATCATTACAGAGATAATAGAATTAGGGAAGAACTGAACAGAAACCCTCTAAAAAAACCTCGTCTTTTTCTCACTAAAAAACCCGATCGCGGAACCCAAATTGATAAGATAAGACCCGTTTGTATACTCTTTGAATCTGTGTGTATATTGTTTATAGATTGATCATATATACATACATATTTGTAAAGTTATTTATATATTTATTGCATCTGTGTGCACAATGGAGATGCATCCTTCCGATCGGGTTACAGAATGGAGTTCATCTGGTGACCAAATAGGGCTCGAAGGTAATTGTGTTTTACATTTCGAGATTTCAGCTTCGATTTTGGTTTTGATTTGTGAGTCGTCGTAACTCATAATGTGAATTTGGGATTTGGGTGTTGTTTGATTTGATTGAAAATGCAGAGCCCATGTGGCAATTAGGGTTAGGAGATGAACCCGATTCGTATCCCGAACGACCTGATGAGGCTGATTGCATCTATTATTTGAGAACCGGGTTTTGCGGGTATGGTTCGCGGTGTCGGTTCAACCATCCTCGTGACCGTAGCTCAGTAAGTTTTTCATATTCTTTATGGTGATGTGTTTATAGTTTACAATTACATGTGCATTTTGAAGATTTTGTTTTTGTGTTTTAATGCGATCATATGTGGGTTTGATGAGCATTTTCAGGTTGTTGGAGCTCTTAGGGGCTTCGGAGGTGGTTATCCAGAACGAATCGGTCAACCTGTTTGTCAGGTACTTTGTTTATGATTCTCATTCTTAATTTTTTAAATCATGATTCTTGTTTTATGTAGTAAAAAGATTGTAAATCTTAATCATGGTTATGCTGCTCAAAAGATTTTTTTTTAATGGTTTCCAACTTGAAGTTGTTTGATTCATGTTCTTGTTAAAGATAGATTTTTTATTTTAAAGTTGGAGAGTAAAGAATATCAGTTTGATTGGTTATCTAGTTCTTATATATTTTATCTTTTTGTTATAGAGATATTTAGGTTAAATTTCATTTGTTTCTATATTTCCGAATTGGAAATCTTACTCTATTTGCTTGTTCATCTGTTGGTAACATTTAAGACTATTTGAACTAATTAATTACATTATAATTTATTGTTTCCCAATCAAAGAATATTGAATTTTTTGTGTATGATTTTCACTTCAGATCTACTTCCATGTTTGTAAGTTTGGAAGATGACATAAACAATGTGGATATGATATTTAGTTCAAAGAAGTTACTTTCGAATTTGGTTATTTCAGACTTCAAGTATATACATACTTAATTATGTTTATATATATTTTTGTTCATTTCATTATTTCTAAACCTGGAGTTTTTACCCTGCTGAGTTTTATAAAAAAAATTCAAAAAACAAGATTGCTTAATTCTTGAAGATTTGAACAATGCACAATTGCTAAACTTTTGTTTTACTAAAATTATACTTCCAACTTTGTGTTTTTTTCTCTAATCTTTGTTTGTCAATAATAACCCTTGAGAATCAGGGTTGCAATTTTTACCCATTAACCTGCAAACGGGTTGCCTGGTTATGTAATATCTCTAACGGGTGAGGAAAGTGGTCAAAAGCCATTTTAAGTGTATTTTCGCGTGACATTTATTTTTTGATATAATAATATAGCTTTTGTAATCATATTAACACACCAACCATTGTGTAAAAATCCAACAAAAAATAGATATAAAAGTGACTGCTAATCGACCTAACCGTTGCACAAAACATGACCCATAACCCATTTTGACCCATTACCAAACCTGTCCAACCAATCCATATGTCTTGCTAAATTTATAATTTCAGTTTATGAATTACATGAATTACAAATTCACATTATACATAATACATCCAGTATTACATGCGAACCGGAATGTGCAAATTTGGTGCATCTTGCAAATACCATCATCCAAGACAGGGAATCGGTTCATCATCAACAATGGCATTAAACGTATCTGGATATCCACTTCGTCTGGTCAGTTCTTCACCTTTTATACATTCAATTCCCATTTTACCCTTTAGTAACCTCAAGATTATTATATGTTTTTTTGACACAGGGTGAAAAAGAGTGTTCATACTATGTGAAAACAGGGCAATGTAAGTTTGGTGTCACGTGTAAATTTGACCATCCACAGCCAGCTGGCATGACACCACCAACGCCGCCACTGCCGCCACCACAACCACCGTCAGGTGGACTGTTGTCTGCCATGCCTTCTGCTATGTATCCAAATGTGCAATCTCCTTCTGTTGTTTCTTCTCAACCGTATGGTGTATTAGCCACCAACTGGCCCAATGGGCCCCCTTTTGTTTCTGGCCCATATCTTCCTGGGACCTTTGGCCCTATGCTGACCCCATCTGGAATGGTTCAGTTTCCAGGTTGGAATCCTTACCAGGTATTTTATCACCAATATTTTCTTATTCTTATTTTTATTATTTTTGTTTCCTGGGACCAGGGGCGGTCTGGCGTGGGCCGGTTAGCGTGTCCGGAACTACACGTTTTGCACCAAATAGAAAGTTATGATATTATGTAAAAAAAATGTAGTTATTGGAATTAATTATGATATTATATAAAAGAAATTAGTTATTGGAATTAATTATGATATTATATAAAAAAAATGTAGTTGTTGGAATTAATTATGATATTATATAAAATAATGTAGTTATTGGAATTAATTGTGATATTATATAAAAAAATGTAGTTATTGGAATTATTATGATATTATATAAAAAATGTAGTTATTGGAATTGATTATGATATTGATATTATATAAAAAATGTAGTTATTGGAATTAATTATGATATTATATAAAAAATATGTAGTTATTGGAATTAATTATGATATTATGTAAAAAAATGTAGTTATTGGAATTAATTATGATATTATATAAAAAAAAGGTTGTGAATAAACATTTTATATAAGATCTTGATGAAACATAAATTTGAGTACTTTTAACAATATATAAAAATGCTTGTTTTTATCTATTATTACAGAATTTGCCAAATGATTAATACGGCTTTTAACAAAATCTACATCTCATGCAGACACCTGTGCATGCAGCAGCCTCTCCTAACACACAACCTATTTTTGGAGGTGGACCCGCATACGCGATGACTCAATTATCTCCTTCGTACCCTTTGACCAAAAGTCAAAATGATCATGCATTTCCACAACGACCCGGTGAACCTGAATGTCAGTCTTACATGATGACAGGCGATTGTAGATTTGGTTCTTCGTGTAGATACCATCATCCACTTGAATGGACTCTACCAAACACTAACTTTGGGCTTAGCCCAATGGGCCTTCCTCTTCGTCCAGTTAGTATCCTATAATCTTTAAAACTTCATGTTACTATCATTGATCTGATTATCGGTTGATGAAACAAATGGTATTGATTATTTTCAAAGTAGGACCCGCCCTTAATATTTGATTTTAAAGTGAGCGGATTGAGAATTTGGGTAACGGGTCAAAATGCTGAAACTAGATTTTTGTCCACAAATACTTCTGACTATTTTTTAATTTTGTTTTTAGGTGTTAATTATGGTTACAAAAGATATTAATGTAAATAAATTTAAAAAAAAATAATAAATAAATAAATTAAAATTAAGAGGTTGTATGTATTCTCTGCGTGACTGAATGTGACCATTTGACTCATTTCCCTTTTAGCTAGTTTTTGTATCTGACCCGTTTGAGATGAAACACAACCCAAACTGACCCATTATGAGTTTGTCACTTCTACTAGTGAATTCTAGCTTAAAGTAGTGAAAACCAAAAATGATGATTTTTATGAATATATGGTTAACTAATTACATATTATTCAATGAAGTTTGTTAGTGTTTTCGTGTTTCAGGGTGCACCACTTTGTTCACATTATGCTCAAAACGGTGTGTGTAAATTCGGACCATCATGCAAATTTGACCATCCAATGGGAACCCTAAGTTATAGCCCATCTGCATCATCACTAACCGACATGCCGGTTGCACCCTACCCGGTTGGCTCATACATTGGCACTTTAGCACCATCATCATCTTCATCTGAACTCAAACCAGAACCCACTTCCACCACCACCACCATCACCATGCCGCCAGCTGGATCAAAGAGTATGCAAGTTTCTCAATCAACTGGTAGTACCACTAGTAGTAGTACCACTACTAATGGTGGAAATTGAGACGTAACACTTTGTGTTTTTTTTGTTGTGAAAATGTGAACCCTTTTGACCGTGGTTCTTGTTTAGCTACGCGATTGTTAGTTGACAAGATCTTATGGTTTAACCGTTGGTGTTCATATATTTATATGGCATCCGTATGATAGTTGAATAAAGCCATATTTGAACTATTGGGGAAAACCTCTCTTCTTTCCCCCATGATTAGTTTGTAAAACTTTTTGGTTTTGAAAAAGATTCACCATGTTTTTGCTTCTTTATCATTGGTTTATTGCTTCAACTTAATGAACATGAAGGATTTTCGATTAATTGCTTCAACTTAATGAACATGAAGGATTTTCTTTTATAGAAAAGAATGCCAAAGTTTATTATCTAGGTGATCCTAGGTAATTGATTTGATTCATCAATGGATTTCATGTCACTAATTACCACAGCTTTGTTGGTAAAAAGTTTTAAAACTTTAATAATATGGTAGTTATGCTTTGCGTAAAACCAACTCGCTAACAAAGGTTGAGGGATCACATTTTGATATGAAAATAATATATATTGTGCTAGATATATACATACAAGTTTATATAATTAATAAATAAATCGAACTCAAGTCTTGATTTCAAAGCTCAAAGCAAGTCAAACTCAAACTTAAAGTTAAAAGAGATGAGACAACGGAAAAAAGACGGATTATATTTTTTTGGCTTTTAATTTCTTAGGTTTCCTTGTCTTTATTTTCTTGTAACACATAATATTAAAAGAATATTAAATTAATCTAAGAAACTTTTCATCAATCGATTAAAATTACAATTAATGTTTTGTTTGTACATATTTGAATACAAATACAATCAAACCAACTCAAGCCCTATGCCTCTAAACAACCTCAAAACATACAAGTTTATTTAAAACTACATGAACTACCAATTTCAAATCAACCTAAAATTTGTAAATGGTTCTTGTTATTGTTAGAGGATTAAGATGTTTGAGCACCTAAGAAATCCAGGTAACATAACATCAACAAATCCAAAGAAATAAATAAGCTATTACACTTCATTTACATTCTAAACTAGACAATTAAATTTATGTCACATAAACATTCATTTCACTTTACCAACAACCTTATATTTGTCATCTTTCTTCACCCAAATTGTTGATCGCGTTCTCTTCACATGATCCAAAAAGAGGCGATGTCTGTCATACAAATTGTAAGTTATTAGTCACGTATTATTACAAAGTTATACATTAATCTAATTTTTTCAACAAAATAATTTATAAGGTTTCATGAATTATAAATACAGTTGAACCAACCTTTCATATTCTAGCCTTTGTGTAACAATTCCATTGAGAAGAAGCTCTGAACTGTAAATAGCTGCTCCTAAATTTAAAAAAAAAAAAAGAAGATGAAATTTAAATGGTGTTTAATAACTTTATAATTAAATCACCAATAAAAAGTAACTTATAATAGTATAAAAACCTTTTTCAAGAAAAGGCAAACAAACTGCATAATCTTCTTCACATGATAAAATCAATAATCTCTCAAGAACTTTATCATTGTTTAACACACTTCTGCCCATTCGCTCAACCGCCTAAATTTAATTCACACCAAACTTATATCAGCAAAAAAAAAAAACACATAAAAATTTACAATATTGAATAAGTGAGAAATATACACACCACACCATGAACTGCTTTGACTAAACTTGATAATATCACTTTACCAGGTTTTGTGTTTGGTGTAATCAAGACTCTATGTCCCTGCATAAAAAATAATAATTTATTAAAAAAGGATATTAACATAATAAGATTGTATGAGACTGTATGAAACAAATTTAAAAAACTAGCTTTTGTTACTTTTAAAAGTGGAATTTGGCGGGAACGGGCCAATGAAGCTGGAAGATTAAAACCAAATTCTTTTTTTTTTTAACATCTCTCAAAATGAATTTTTTTTCATCAATGTGACAGCAAGCCTTTTCACAGCTTTCAAGCCAGTGATGTGTAACTACTGGTTTTCCAAAAGCAATTGCTTCCAACATATTTCTGGTACGAACAAATTCATCTGCTATGAAATGTGTTGCATCTGACATTGATGATGATTCAGAAGCACCCAATCGCGATAAAATCTGTCATGGTTAGAAAAAAGCATTTAATGAATATATGGATGTGATAAAATGGGTGAGTTGGAGTCAAAATGGGTCTTTTTGTGGAAATTGGTTGGCCTGAACTCTCTAATGTTACAAATAAGTAAGATTTTATATTATTAATAACCTAAGTTTTGAAGTAACATGATTTACGAGGTTTTATGCATGAAAAATACACTTGAGAAATATGAATACCTTTTTAACTATTCAAAATGTTTTCCTTTTAGCAAAATTTGATATTTAACACATTAAAGATAAAGCATGACCCATCACAAGTAACTGAGTCTTTTTGTTAAATAATTAACATTTATATAATATTTATATAATAAGTAGGGTCAAAATGAGTCATATTTGTACAAGTAGACATAAATAGGTCAAGTTGGGTTATCCAAAAAACAGTTTTCATATATAATCAGTGTAAGATACGATTAAAAAATATTATTATACCTCTTCAATAAAGATTTCATTTTTTAAATAAGAGTTAACTAAAAAATAACACATCAAAAGATGAGCCCCCTTAACTAAAAAAAAAAAGAAAGAGTGAAACAAAAAATAAACCTTTTTTTGATGCTTGATTATATCTCCATCTAAGTGGCGACTGAACACAACACGAATCAAAGAAACATCTTTCTTCTGTCTTGTATCTTTATTTGGAGATTGAACTAATGATCCTGTTGGAAACAAATTATTACAAACTTCTTGAACTAAAGATGGTTTCCTGCATGACTGCTTTAAATACTCATCTCCCATGCAAATTGGAGATGGTTTTTTTACAGGTGTCACATGACTTACAGGAGTATTACAAACTAAAACATTTTTTTCTTTTGTTAATCCTTTTTCTTGTTTGGTCAAACTAGCAGCTTTTGACCTTGTTAATCTAGACACAGATTGTGTATCAATTTCTTTTGTTTTAGATTTCAACTTTTGGCAACTTCTTTTGTTTTTCGGAGATAAACCTGTAGGGGTAATTATGTCTTTTTGCCTAGTTCGCAGAGCTACAGGTTGGATACACTGTTTTTTTACTGACATTTGGTCAACGGGTGCCTCTACTGAGTCAACTCTTCTTTTCAGTGACTTCTTTCTGGTTATTTTCGCCACATCATCCAAAGTTTCAATCTTTTTAGCAGCTGATTTGGACCGGGTCACTTTCTTGGACATTGACCGTGTTATCCTGACTCCATTATTAGACAAAGATAAGGGTTGACTTTTCTTATGACCATTTTTCTTATAGTTAGAACCTGCATTGATTTTAGTCAACTCATGACCGGTTTCTTGCAACCCAAGAAATAAGTCTTCCATTGCTTCAGCAGCCATTTGGGTGTCAAACCGAGTCGACTCGGTTGTTTCTTGAACATCCTTGCCACCTGGCACATCTGTTGACTCTTTATCCAACTCATTGAAAAGATTTTTACAAAAAGTTGAATCCTTTATAACTGTTTCTGACCTTTTCTTCAATTTATTTTCTTCTTTATTTTTACCCAACACCAATTTCGAGTCAGACCGCGCCAATTTCCCGCAACTTCTAGAAGATTCAGAACCTTTCAACCGTCGACCGCCGCTAGCAAAAAACAAATCCTTCTTTTTTCTAAAAAATTCACCACCTCCTTCATCTTCAAGATTTTCATCCCAATCAAAAACTCGCCTTTTATCAACTCCATTAATAAGACTAACACTTTTAGCAAAAGTTTGAACCCCTTTAGCACTTGAAACCGCCTTTGACTTTCCTCCAGTTGACTTTCTAATATCACATTCAATATTAACTTTCAGAAAATTATCCACAAAATCAAGTGCATTTGCTTGCGATGCATCTCCAGGTTCTTGAGAATCAATATAACTTAACCCCGCCAGCTCACCATCCAGTACAGGCGAGTTAGCTGATCCACCAAGGTCAAAATTGTCATTTGCATCTTTAGCTAATCCACCAAGGTCAATATTGTCATTTGCATCTTTAGTTTCAGTGACCGGGTCATCAGCAAAAAGTTTTCTAGCAATTGACCTACCGAATCGGCACTTACTTCCAGTTTCTTGACTGTCTGATGATACGTTGACTTTTTCAAAGTCACGAGATTGACTTTTTTCTAACAGTATTCTTCTATGTTCCATGTCGGGTTCTGAACTTAAATTGGGGCATGATGGACTTTTACCTAATTTAGTAGCCTTGTTGAGTGCTGCAAGACCAAAAGCCCTCATAGATGCTGCACGTATTGAGGTAAATTTCTTGAAACCAACTCCTGTCATGTAAAAAACAAATAAATAAAAATAATAAAATAAAATAATTGACAAAGTGAAAATATGTTAAAAGAAATCAAAAGCTATTTTGGTCATTTTATCCTAATTTTTATCTTAATTTAACAAATAAGTTAACATAATATTTCTTTAATGTTGTTACAAAAGTGAAAGCATAAAACCCAAAACCTGTTACAATAAACCCTTAATACTCAAACATGTTACTTTTTTGAAAACAACAAGGACCATCTTGTAATTAACTCTATATATAATAAAATGATCTATGTGAACATATTTGACATGCGAGATGTTGATAAAAAAAAATAAGTTTACAAACTTTTAACAAATAGTGTTTGTGGTGAGCCCTAATAAAATGACCCGTTTCGTTCTAACCCGCCCATTTGGTGATTCCAAATTTCACCAACTACCTGAAGATTGCTTTTCACTATTACAATCATTTTTTGGGTTGTCTTCATCAGAGTCATCCACTATTTCAGTCTTTTCACTTCCTTCAAGATCACTAACTACAATTTCTTCAGTATCATAATCATTGAATAACTGAGTTTCATCAAAAACATCCACTTCGTCAACTTCAGTATCATGGTTGACCCCTTGGGTTTCACCATCAGGATCCATCACTTGGGTTGCTAGCTCATAGTCACACATGATGGTGTCATCAAAAGGAATAGTATTTTGTATATCATAAAATTTGTCAGTATCACCACCGCGTTTATTACCTATTCAAAGAGAAAATAAATAAATAAATAACTGTATGGGCTAAAAGTTAAAAAAAAATATCTTGTTGTAGTGTTCATTTATAAATAAACTAAAATGTTTGACTTATTCTTCCACTCCAATTGCTGATATCAAAAATTTTATGAAACCTAAATATAAACAAACTTGAGAATCTGCAACTCATATTAGTTTAACTGGCAACAATGTTCTTGTGAACCAATCATATTGCAATAATATCACAAACTTGAAAACCTATCTGACTCACATTGTCAAGGAAAACATACACAGTCATACATTATTAATCATATAAGATTTCTTCTGTAAATAAAACTCATTTTGCGGTCCCAAATTCCTATATCTTCAATCAACAAACAGGAACTATAAGATGATGATGATGATAATAATTTAACTAACTGAGAGTGGATAAACATTTATGATGTCAATTTATCTCATTAAGCTTTTATAAAAACAACACATTTTAACTACCATAGAATTACCACCTTTTATAACAACACATAAATTTTATACTATATAATCTACCATATACTAACATCGCAAAAAATGCACAAAAAAGTAATTTTAAGTAAAGATATAATTTACCAGTCAAACAAATCTTATAAAAATCCAGTTTGGCGTGAAATTTATCAATTCTTCTGCATGTCAAAAAAACCCTAAGTTTATTTAATACTATCAAGAATGATGATCCAGACAAACGAAAAAGAAATTAACAACCGAATCAAGAGTTCGAATTAACCAAAACAGAATCTTGGAAACCCGTCTTCTTACCGAACGACGAAGTTGGAGAATCACAAAACTGACTATCAAAGATTTGAGTCTCATCGCCGACGAAATCCCAAGTGCCACTATCCGATTGGTTTGCTTTATCGTTACCGTCATCATGATCATCCATATTATCTCACCTGTACTCTAAGATTACAGCAATGTTGTTAATTCACAATTCAATTGTAAAAGTAGACACTTAAACGGTTAGAAACATTACAGATAAGCGTCAAACCGCTGAAACAATTGCGTCTAGTGAACTGTGCTTGTTGAATCAGGGTTAGGGTTTTTTTTTCATTTATGGAAATTGGAGGGAAAGTGAAAAAATTGGCGGTGGTCAAATGATTATTTTAGAGGGAAAACCGAGCCCTACAATTTCAACCCGAATCCACGTGTTTGTATTAGGTCTTGTCTTTTGACTCATTCTGACGGCAGCAACGATTTTTTGTGTTTTTAAGTATATAAAGTTTTATCATTGAATTATTACACATTTAACATAAAATTTTTAAAATTTAAAACGTTAAAAGCTTAAACTATTAAGACCTAAAACGTTAAGGACGAAAAATGTTAAAACTTGAAACGTCAGAGACAAAAACTGTTAAGACTTGAAACATTAAAGATGAAAAATTTTAACACTTAAAACGCTAAGAAGGAAAATTTCTAAGACTTTAAACATTAGAGACATTTTCTGTAAACGGTGGATTAAAACTGTTAAATATTACAAACTAGTTACTTCTTCCCGGCGCGTTGCCGCCAGAAATTATATGTTACGAATTCCAAGTCTCTGTAAGGACTTTATGGTTCTTATTACGAACTTCCAAATCTTTGTAAGTAGCAAAGTTGTAGTAAAAAGTTGGAATGTTATGCATAATTGGATCAAATGTTGCCATTTTTCCTATTTTTAGTGATGCCTCATGCGGTAAGACTGCTTTGTTATC
>WOUH02000022.1:6682280-6693383 GCA_009936405.2 Stevia rebaudiana | reverse complement strand
AATATGTGTTGAATGTTAAACCGGTTGACTCGATCCTGCAATACCGAGCAGATGACGTGGCTAACCGCTCGTCGGACCGGTCGGAGACCGGGGGACCGGGGAGCGAGGTGTCACAATAAGAGTTTAGGTTAGTCGGTCAATCCGATTAACATATTTGTCTCGATATAACCCGACCCTAACAAGTTAATCCGAGTCCGGATCAGGTTAATAGGGTTCATGTATTTTCAACACCCCCGGTTGTAGGCTTGCATTGTATTTAATCTTCAACCATCAGATTTGCTACCAGCATTTGGTTCGTCTTAGACAACGATGGTTTAACCCAACGATTCATTCAGGAATCCTAGATACATAAGCTCACTATCAAGATGATGTATTTTCGTGTTTCCTAATATGAGCATATTTTTTTTTATTTACACAAACACTAAGTTTGCAAGAATCATCACCTACATGTCCAAGCCAAAACTTATGCTCATACAACCATAAGAGGTCCTCAATACTCGAACCATGGCTTGAGCCTATGCTTGTTAACCAATTTATTTATAAGCGAAACTCAGTTAACCAATTTATTTATAAGCGAAACCCAATGCCACGAAGTGATTTCCAAACTCTCATGCGACTCTTCTGTGTATTCTAAGATAAGCCATCTAACCAACGATACAAACAACTGTATTGCATAACGCATGATAGAAATCAAACCAGGCTTCATTTTTTATGAAGAGAATTTAATATAAGAGTTTCAAAAAGGTCTTCTAAGCATATGAGCTTTTTGAGATATGGGTTGCCTTGCATAAATAAGTGGATCACCTACATATACTATATGTCTAGATGCTAAAGATCTAAAATATTCATAACCATACATATAGATCTAGAGAATTCTATATTATACAAGTCTAAATATTACTCCAACACTTCCATGATTTCTCTACCCCATTCTTTGGTCAAGACTTGTATGGAAAGTTCTAGAGACTTCCATGCAGATTTGAAACTTCAATTAGGTGGATCTTGACATCAAGCCTACATCCATAAACAAACATGGTGGAATAATGTCAATGCTATTGATGCGCATTGAGACCAATTTTATATGTCGTAATTTTAGACACAATTGAATCGACCTTATAAGTAAAAATATTATAGCAACTTTAGCAATAGCTTAATACTTTCGAGTGCTTAATCTTCATTAGTTTTTAAATGGTGAAAATAGTCAAATATCAAACTTCTAAGCGTTGCTTGTATTGAAAATCAAAAGATGCCCAAAAACCTACTTAAGATTAAAATCCAAAAGAAATACAGAAAGACATTAATATCAATGATTCAAGAAAATCTTCTATGAGTTTATAAAAAGAAAACAAAAACTGGATTAGACTTTAATCTTAACTGAAATAGATTAAATAAGAATAAAACCTAATGAGACAAACTGATTATCAAAGAGACAAAAGCCAAAATGGTAATGTTTTATCAAACTTTTGGAAAAGAGGGGTTACGGATATATATAAATTAAATTACTACATTATCTTTCAACATCAATTGAAACCATATAATCTAAATCCACATCATATATCTCATGTGCACATGACACTTTTGCCAATGTGTTCAAACTAAAATAAACATTTTTCATTTCAGGATGAGAAGCATCTCCAACTAAAAACTCATGAATATATCCATTAATCTCAATAGAACTACATCCAGGTTCCTTTTTAACTCCAATAATTCTCATTTTACTTCTCACTTTCTTCACATCTTCCCATCTTCCAACAGAAGCATAAATATTAGCCAAAAGTGTATGAATACTCGAATCGCCTTTTTCAATTTTGGTTAACCGATCAGCTAAATGTTCACCCATATCAACATCACCATGTAATCTACAAGCACTTAGTAAAGCACCATAAACCGGAACCAAAATATCATCTTTTTCTTTCGGGATTTTGTTAATAACCTTTTCTGCTTCGTTTAATAAACCAGCACGCCCTAAAAGATCAATTAAACACCCGTAATGCTCTATTTTTGGTTCAATTTGATACAACGATTTCATTGATTCAAAATGCATCCAACCTTCTTCCACTAAACCCCCGTGACTACAAGCGTTTAAAACACCAATAAACGTAATATCATCAGGTTTGAATCCAGATTCTTTCATTTGATAAAACAATTCAAGTGCTTTATCGGGTTTTCCATTTATAGAAAGTGCACATATAATCGATGTCCATGAAGCTGTATCTTTTTCTTTTTCATTTAATTTGTAAAATACATCTAATGATTTCTCTATACACCCGCATTTTGCATACATATCAATCAAAGCAGTACCGCATACAACATCGATTGTTATTTTATGTTCATTCATATATTCATGAATCCATTTACCTTGTTCTAAAGCTCCAACTTGTGCACAACCCGTTAAAAGAGCAACCACTGTGAATTTGTCTGGTTTAATTTTATATATTTGCATTTGCTGAAATAAAGCCATTGCGTCATCGACTTGATTAAATTGCACGTACCCGTTTATCATCGCGGTCCAAAGAACAATATCTTTAACAGGACTTTTATCAAACAACTGGCGTGCATTATCTAACTGTCGGCAATTTACATAACCAGACACCATTGTTGTCCAACATTTTACATTTTTTGTTGTTAGCTGATTAAAAATCTCTCGTGCTATGTCTAAAGATCCACATTTACAATACATGTCTAATAATGCATTACTAATTATAGTAGTAAACCCAATTTCATGACTAATGTAATGATGTATTTCTTTACCAAGTTCAAGATTCTTTAAAGCAATACATGCTGATAGAGTGCTTACAACTGTCGCTTCATCGGGTTTTACCCGTTTATCATCCCTCATTTGCAAATAAACACCAACAGCTTCTTCAAACTTCTTACACCTAACATACGCGGTAATTAATACATTCCATGAGACAATATCTCGTTTAGGCATTTCATCAAACACCTTATGTGCATCCTTGTTACGACCCAACTCACCATACATATCCATCATTGAATTACAAACATAGCAGTCAAACGCATCCCCGAATTTCACAACAAACCCATGAATCTTTTCACCAATCGAAGATTTTCTTAAACACCCAATCGACTTGAACACAAACGGGTAGGTATAATTATCAACCCGTAACCCGTCTACCCTCATGTGATCAAACAAGCAAATAGCTTTTCTGAATCCACCATTCTTTGTAAATGCTTTAATCATCACATTGTACGCGAACAAAGAAGGGGTTTCGATTCTGTCGAAAATTGTTTGAGCGTAAGATAAGTCTCCAACGGATGGGTCTGCTGAGAAAGCCATGATCTTCTTGATTGCATCCACATTTTGAGCAAGACCAAGAACGAAAACTTGGGTCTGAATTTGCTTTAATTGATTCATGGATTTGCAGTTTTTTAGTAGATGTATGCATGTTTTCTTGGTGGGGATCAACTGCAGGGCCGGCTTTAGCTATGTGGAGGCCCGAAGCGAAAAACAAAATTAAGACCCTTTAGCGAGGAAAAAAAACTGAACATTTTGTAGTTTTTTTGATGGAAAACAAAAAAGCTAAAACATGAATAAAAAGCCTAAACACGCATGATGTAACAATAAACACATACCTAAAAGTCAAAAACCCTCCTCTTTTATCCGGGCTTGAGACCCGCAATAATAATCTAATGTTTATAATTGGCAGAGTTAAAATGTAAAATTGCATAATGTAACAATATTATTTGTATCTTCATCTAAATTTGTCTTTTCTTTATATTTATAGGTTCATCAACATTAACGTGTTCACTATCTTTTGTAATTGTAGGTTTACCATCTTTTGCGTGTGTTATAGATTTTAGTAATGATCCTCTTTGTGATTCAATTAAAGCATCTATCTTAGGTTTTTTTGCCCTTTTTGAATGACCGGATTCGTATTTACAGTTTCTATTTGACATCAGACTTAAATTGCAATTAACAAAGTAAAGATCACGACAATTAGCCCCAAGTCACAATTAACAAAGTAGATCAAGCAATTTGCCTTAAATCACAGCTAACAAAGTATAGATCTTGCAAAGTATGAATATTGCAATTAGCTCTAAATCTATAACGATTTTAACTTCTGTTTAACCAAACCAAGCTTTGAAACTGGAGCTTATAATAGATGATACTAGAATTTTGTAAAAACAAATTCAACTTCTGTATAAACAAAAAACGAACTTAACTTCTGTTTAATGAAACCAAGATTCGATTTAAGCTCAAATTGAGTTGGTCAATTTGAAGGTTCGACCTAAATTAACAGACTAATAGAGTATGCCCTAAATCACAATTAATAAAATATGAGAAATTAAAATGATACCTGAGATTGAATCGAATGCCTCATTTCGAATTTCCCCAAATCACTGAGATTTTCAAATCCGGTCCCAAATCGAATGCTCGATTTCGAACTCCCCTAGTCCCCTGTACGAAGCTGGTGAACAAAAAAAACAAGAAATAATCAGAGATTAAGATATTCAATCGCGAATCCGAGCAGAGTACTAGCGTGAATCGTTGCAGTAATGGTTATATCAATAATGGTTGCATGATTCGTGTTTTAGATATGAAGAATGATTAGATTCATACCTTTAAAGAATCGGTGTTTTCAGCTCCACAAGGCCACGTTTCCAGCTTCCCATGGCAAACGAGGCTAGATTCAATAGATTGGCGAAGCGACCGTATACGGGATTATTATTAAGATTTAAACAGTGTGTTCATGACTACTGTTGGTTATGTTGTGCGAATGTGCGATACAAAGCCCAACTGCAACCAAAAAACCCCATATACATATGTTTTGGAAGTTGCATCTTTTTTTCTTTTTTTTTGTTTTTAATCTTATTAGTTTGTTGGTCGTTCAAAAGTGATCTTTGAGTAAATGCTTAGTTTACAAGCCATGAGTTATGTTCTTTCCTCACAGCATATAATCAAACTGAAAAACGTATGAACATTGCATCACACGGTTTTTGGGGGTTTGTTTGGCTTTGGAAAGAGGTATAAACATTGCACCACACGCGTGTTTTGGTGGGATGTTTGGGTTTTTAAGTTTTACAAATAACTAAAAAATAGATTATATGGGTTTGGACCCCACCTTGACGAGTACGGAACCCTTGATGAGTACGGAACCCTTGATGCTTGACGAGCATTGAATTGTAATTTGCATATTGGTTGCACAATTCTAATTCTTTTTAACAAAATATTTTATTCAGCAAAAAGCTAGCAAGAAGCTAAAACCATAAAAAAAATATAGTATTACACTCAATATACTTGATAAAAAAACAACAAAACATGCTGTTGTCTAACCCACATCAAAAGAACACCATGAAATCCAATCTAAGCTATGCTTTTTTAATCGACTTTCAACCAAAGGATACCTTAAATTATCATTTATACCGGGTTAAAGTTTGAGAAATATTTTGAGCAGTATAAACCAACTCTCAAGTGTTTTGCTTAGAAGTGGAATTTAACTTAAGAGATGGTTTTTTCCTTATGCTAAGCTAAAAGTGACACTTACAATAACTAGGAGATGATGTTTAAAAGGTTCAACACCTACTAACAAAGATTAAAGCATGCATGTAGAGGATTATTGCCACAAGTGGTTAACTTTGACATAGAGAGTTTTATTGTATAGATTTTGTTTATGCACCAATAATAAATTCAATTCAACTGTGACAACCGTATATACAGCTTTTGAATTAACCAGAACATTTAATTAGCATTATTAGCTAGCATACATGTAATGGGGGACTGTCAATTTTAGAGATCAAAAGTGAAGGATTTGCATGGGTTACCAAAATGTCTTGAAACACAACATTGCAAGTTTGCAACTAACGTTGTATTGTTTTTATGTTTCTTTTGAATTTACATTTTGAGTACTGGTCACCAATAAACCAGTTTCCAAGATTGTGACTACACAAACAATTTAATAAAAACAAATTCGATGTTAGGAAAAGAATATTATGAGTACAATGGTTTAACAAAAAAAAAATCCTTGTTTTTTTAAAAAGAAAAATACTGATGCAATAACAAATGATGCAGAAATAAGAATTGGAAGCACCACCATCCGGCTTCCTGTGTGTACATTTAGCTTTTAAGTCTCCAGTTTCTGTACAAAAGTAACCAAAATAAGATAATAAAGCATTTCACTCAAATTCAAATAACCATCATCATACCAACAATAAATATGATTCTATAATTTACGAGGTTTCCTTCATTAATAATTACACTTTAGACCCATTTGACATATTCCCATTTTAGCTTTTTCATTTAAAGATAAAACATATAAATAAACTGTCAATTCTTTTTGTTTGTGCAAGTGAATGGAACTGATAACATTTTACTTGTAAATATAATTTGGAATATTCAAGATGTACATACCTAACCTAAGTGAATAACCGAGACAATTAATATTTTGCCATAATCTTCCTAAATAATTCCTTTGGTGCTGCAATTAAAAAGTATAACAAAGTTACAAAACTCATAAGAAAAGTTATATAATTCCACGTCATCATTTTGATATTTGTATTTTAAACCATACCAGGTAACCCTGTAAATCTCTCATATTGTTCATACGCCTGCCCTATAAACATCTCCACTCCTGTTACAACTAATGCTTCGCATTCTTCTGCTTCGCGAAGTAATCTGGTAATTTTTGGTGTGTAAACAGCATCAAATACCAGCGCGTATGACTTTAAAGCTTCCTGCAAGAAAAAAAATAAAAAGAAAAAAGAGAGAAATGAACTCATGCACAAAGAATTAAAAAAAATATATACAATATGATCTGCAAATGGTAGTTAATCAAACCTTAGAAATAGGAGTGTCATTAATGTTTGGCTGCATACCAATTGAAGTAGTGTTAGCAAGTATCATATTGTTTTCTGGTTTGTAATTGTTTAAATCAGCAAGAGAAAGAGCCTCTCCACCGATTATCTCAGCAAGTTCTCTAGCACGATCTATTCAAAATAAAAAAATAAAAGTGTTTAGCCTAATTGAAGTGAATATTACACATAATTCACAAAATGGTCTTTTTTTTACAAAAAATGTAGTTTTGGTAATTTTATCTAAAAAATTACAAAACACAGACATCTAATTATATGATTATTGTAACTTCAAGCACTGTCTTTCTATAACCTGTTATATTGCACAAGGTTATCTAATATAACGCAATCACTTCCAAAATTTACATCCAAAAACCTGTAAATATGATAAGAACCACATAGTTGACGAATAACCTAAAAAGTTATTTACACAGATGGCCCCTACGGTTTATGGAAAGTAACAAGTTTGGGTAGTAAGTAACAGTTTGTGTTTTTTGCTTTTAATTTCGTAACGAGTTTGGTATTTAGACTAATTTATGTTTATTTCCAGTTAAATTAAGGCGAAATGGCCAAAATACCCTTGGTATTTTTTTAATAGTCAAAATCAAAGGGTATTTTGGTCATTTCACCCTAATTCAATGGAAAAATTAATGGAAGTTAGCCTTAATACCCAAACTCGTTACAAAACTGAAAGCATAAACCCAAACATGTTACTTTGAACACTTAGTACCCAAACATGTTCTTTTCCACATGCTACGGGGGCCATTTGTGTAATTAATTTTAACGTGAAAATAATTAACATGGTGTTATATTTGGAAGTTGCAACTAATAAGTCTAACCATAAGTTCGGTTGGCGATCACAATCCTTGCACCCTTGGCTTTTGCTCCATAAGCAAGTGCTTTTCCAGCACCACCAGCACCAATAACCACAAATAGTCTACCAGCCAATGGCGACCCGCTTGCGCCATTTTGAACACCTGAACCTGTAAATATAATATTATAATACATGCCAATTTCAATGGACCAATTTGGGTGATGTTTTATGTCAAACAGGTAAAATGCACTAATTATCCAAAAAATCTTTTACAAACGGACAAAATTAGGTTTGCAGGTAAACCTAACCCGACCCGTTTGTAATCTGAACCACCCACAATAGGAAAATAAAGAAGGTAACCTCGTAGACGATCCTCAATAGCAGAAATAGCTCCTACATAATCTGTATTACAACCATATAACTTCCCATCATTTTGTCTCCTGATAACACAATTGACTGCTCCAATTGACTGTTAGACACAACCAAAAAAAAAATTCTGTTTAAAAAAAAAAAAACTTTTATGATGAATGATTTCTATGTTTTCAACAATATAATTCACCTTTGCAACTGGATCAACCTCATCACAACATTGGGCTATACTTTCTTTGTGTGGAATGGTACAACTGCATCCAATAATATTTACATTTTAGTATTTTACTAATTCTGACCACCAAAAAGCTTAAAAAACAATAATGGAAAAGATGAAAACTAAACCTGAATCCAGCAAAATCTGTAGACGAGTAAGTATCAAGAAAATTCTTTACGTTATCCACCAACATATGTACATAAACGCCATTAAAACCAACTGATCTGAAAGCTTTATTGTATAACATAGGTGATTTGCTATGTCCAACTGGTTTCCCAATAATACCAAATACTTTTGTGTCGGGCCCTAATTGTCTGAAATTAAACAGATCCAAAAGATCTTTAATTGTAGGCTGACCAGGTGCAGATACCTTCCCATTATCAAGGGTACCAAATGTCAAATATCCACCAAATTTAGGGCACAATACTCGCGACATCAAACCCTTCTCACCCATCACCATTGCTATTATTGGAACCTAGAAAATCAAATCGTTTTAGTTAAATAAACTAAAGAGTTAATTACACCAGATGGTCCATGAGGTTTGCAGAAAGTAACAAGTTTGGGTATTAAGTAACAGGTTTGAGTTTATGTTTTTAAAACAAGTTTGGGTATCAAGAACAACTCCGCTAACTTTTCCTTTAAATTTGGCTAGAATGACCAAAATACCGTTTGAAGTTTCACCCATTGACTCTAACAATTCAAAAGGTCAAAGGGCATCTTGGTCATTTCACCTTAAATTAATGGAAAAGTTACGAAAGTTATCCTTAATGCCCAAACAACCCGTTACTTTCCACATACCACATGGACCATAAGTGAAATTGACTCTAAACTAAATAAAACAGTGAAATATTCAACAAGAAAGTTTACTTCCACTTTTATCATACAGTTGGATTCTTATATCTCCATGACCATATTAATTTATTTTTTTTATCTTAGTTCTTTAGTTTACAATGTCACCCTGACAGGAATACAAAGAACCCAAAAAACTAAATATTTTTCTATAACCTATGCTTCATGACTTACGCCGCTTAGTCGCTTACTTGAGAATTAGCAGTTATTTGAAAAACGCGTGCTACATCGGTTATATCTACAGCTGTAGTTGCAAACTTCACAATGTCAGCCCCTGTTGATTGTATTCTGGCAACAAGGTTTCCAAGGTCTTCTACAGATGGAGTGTTTTCATAATTGTGGGAAGAAACTATGAGTTTGCATTTTGTAGGCAAATCTCCATGGATTAAGTTGTTGAAATCATCAACTGCCTGCATGTGAGTAACTGAAATGAGAAATCAGATTATAATATTATGTCTTTAGTCTAGAAATAGAAAGGAATATATAGTAGCAGACCATGAAAGAAGCACACATTTTTCGTTTCATGTGAGCTTTTTTGCTTAAAACAACTTATTATTATTATTATTTTAATTAAGAAAAGAGGAACCTTAAGCTCAACATCAATGTGATCAGCTCCTAACTCCATTGCTAACCGAAGAGCTGCCAATCGACTCTGTTCATCACCATCATACTGACCACCTTCCCATGTTGGCCTTCACAAAAAACACATAATCAGAATACTTTTAGGCCAGAAAAACTTTTAAAATATCATGTAATCTTCACAAGATTAATCAAGAAACCAATAGTCTTTCCATAAGAAGATGATCCTCACACAAGTTTTGTTTGAAGCTATATAAAAATTACCAGCAAATTGCAAAGTTGACAGTTCAAATATACAAAATATGTCAAAAAATTTATCAAATCATTAAAGTAGATGCCAATTTCTCACTATTTTGATTGCATAGACTTCATAGATCGAACAGTTGAAACAAAACTCAAATACTAGACACCAAAATCATTGCATTTGTATCAAAAGAGTTTCACAAGTTAAAGTATCACCTGTAAGTGAATAGCGTAGGAAGAGGACTAATTTTAACTAGGGTTTGAATATCCTCACGACCGTTAAAACCTTTCAAGCTATCCAATCGGATTTCAACAAGATCAGCACCACTAGATTTCGCCGAATTCATCTGAATCAACATCTGATCCACCGTATCCGCCATAATCGGCGCACAAATTAGCGTTGAATTCCTCGCAATCCCTTCACTTCCCCCCATCGTCTCGACAGCAGGTGTAACCTGACCATAAATCTCCAATCAAACACAAATCGCCATTATCGATACTCAAATGCAGCAGAATGAAATCATGAAATCATAAACTCGTAATCAGTTGATTGATTACGGTCCAAGTTTTCACAAAATCATAAAACCGCGACACGTTATTTGCTCATACCGGATGCAAATGCACAAATTACACATGCAGATATATGTATTGAATTGAAAGAGAAGATAAACAGAGGACTTACGAGCTCCATTGCAGGTGCGATGAGGTAGTAGGTAGATGAAGAAGATAATGAAAGTAAAATAAAGACCAGTTAGGGGTATGAAAGTAAAATAAAGACCAGTTGGGGGTTGGTGGAGGATTGAGAGAAGAGTTTGGTAGACGATTTGCTTCTGATGCAGCATCGTTGAAATGAGGGATTAGTTGAGAACACATATTGAACGTTGGATATTGTGTAAACTGGCAACGTCCGTGCAGTTTCGTACGTTAGATCAGCCAACCAATCATCCAACAAATGACAAAAGTTTAGAGGTTGAATACATCATACCCTACCATCTTAAATCTTTGTTCTAAAGTTGTACACGACGACTTGAAAGAAACTTGTTCGATTGTAAGTTGTAGATTGTCTCGACTTGACTTGAAAAGAAAGCCGATTGAGTGATGTCCAGCAGCCGCTTTAATAATTAGTGATACCAATGAAATACCAAAAAAAAGTGTATCGAAGGGTTTTCTTGTTCTAAAATAATCGTCAACTCGCCAACAAGCTTTGTGACAACTGCCATTT
>WOUH02000022.1:6650264-6662479 GCA_009936405.2 Stevia rebaudiana | reverse complement strand
TTTATATGAAATTTAGCTTGATTGTCTTTTTTTAAACATCACCCGACCGACCCGACCCGAACAGAAGAGAAAAAAAATTATTTTGTATCGATACTCAAATGAGTGAACGACCCTAAAAAAATTTCGTCCCCCGTGTAAAAAATTCCTGGGTTCGCCACTGCGTGCGGCCATGGACCCGAAAACCCGATCACCAAAACGGGTACTAGCGGCGACCTCGGTGCAGACGTGTTCAAGATACAATCAACCAAATCAGTGCTTACGGTCCCTCGCTTGTACTTCATATGTGGAACTAATTTCATTAACGATGGTTTGGCTAGCGGAGTTACCGGCATGGCTGGTCTTGGAAGGACTGGAGCTTCATTACCTGCTCAATTGTCTTCTTATTTTCGATTCAACCCGAAATTCGCGCTATGCTTGAGCTCATCAACAAAATCTAGTGGCGTGGTGTTCTTCGGAGACGGACCGTATACTTTGCTACCAAATGCTGATGCATCATCCTCTCTTACTTACACCCCTCTCATTATAAATCCTGTAACCGAAAGCGGGTTCTGGGGTGATGCTTCACCAAAGTACTTCATTTGAGTCAAGTCGATTAAGGTTGATGGCAAACGTGTGAGTGGGTTGAATGAGAGTTTGTTGTCCATTAATAGTGAAGGTGAGGGTGGTACAACAATTAGCACCGCGGATCCGTACGCCGTCATGGAAACATCAATCTACAAAGCTCTAGTTTCAGCATTTGTGAACGCGATGCCGAAGAACATTGAAAGGGTCGCTAACGTTGCGCCTTTTGGAGCATGTTTTAGCTCCAAGAACATCGGTAGCACCGATTTAGGTCCTGCTGTGCCATTGATCGAGCTTGAATTGCAAAGCAAGAATGTGTGGAGGATAACTGGTGCAAACTCCATGGTTGAGGTGAAGAAGGAAGTTTTATGTCTTGCATTCGTTGAAGCACGAACAGACTTTGCACCTACGATTCCAGTGGTTATTGGAGGTCATCAAATTGAGGATAATCGACCTCGCAGAATCAAAGCTCGGATTCAGTATGTTGCTTCTTGGACGATCAACTTCTTATGCCAACTTCAACTTTACATCAACTGTTTAGAAATCGAAACACTTTGATCAACTGATCCCGTTTCTAGAAATGAATAAATGATCATGTCATGTATTTTATTTTTATTTGAAATATCAGTTCGTATTCACAGCATATGAATAAGCAAAGCAAATCAGTTAGGACAATGACCCTTTTTTTCGTTGACAATTGAGGAACATTATCGATCACACATGCACCTTTACAACTAGCCCACCCTTTGTTTAAACTAATGCACTAAAAGAATAGTTAGATCTATATCAAACTTAACATTTAGCTCAAGTTTTTGGAAGTCCTCTTCAATGTCATTTTCGGGATTCTTGAGTTTAGGTGTGCTTATTTCAGTATCAATTACCATTGGTCACAGATCTCCAGCATACTGTGTGGTTGTTTGAGAGTAAATGGAAGATTCTACGTTGACATATGTTATACTGATGGCGCACTAATACCGGTAGTTTGGTCAATGATCCAGTGTTAAGAGAATCGATAGAGGTAAGTTTGTCAGCCATCGTCATTTGATTTTTTAGCAGAAAATCAATGGAATAATGATTTCAGCTTAGAGAAGGCATGCAACTTCTAATTCAATGATTTTGAACAGAATTTTATGATTGAAATGATGAAATAACAGTAATTCAGTGTTTTGATACCAATTGTTAAGATCGGATTATCACGAACACAATGAGTTAAATAAATTCATGTTTGATTAATCTAAAATAAAGCAATTCAAAAGATATTTCTTATCTTAATTGATCTCAAACGATTACAATTAACTCCCTCTCAAACACTGGTTCTCTCAAAAGTAATTCTAGCAAAAAGCATCAGTAGTTCATGTAAACAGTGACTCTTATTTATAAGGAGTTCAACGTTGCTCATTATGTTGTATCATGAAAGCGACGTTAAACAACCTTAATACATTACAACTGACCGCATATCGTACAAACAACTGACATAATACAAACAAATGATATAAATAAACTAACTACTAGCATTTATCAATAACAACTGATGACATATCATTTGTTCTTTAGTAATTGACTCTTCAGTTCTTGTGTCATGCTTTGTTTCCTCAGTTGTTGTACCAACAGTTGTTAATCCGTAGTTGTTGTATGAGAATCCATCAGTACTTGCAAGGCGATGCACCTGTCGTCCCTATCAGCTTGTACGCAAAATTGATCGATTATAGAGAGTCATCGCCCTTGGCAGTGGCGATGGCTCTTAATCTATTATTAATGGCACTGATTAACCGAAACCCACTTAAATCACAAAATCAATGGAGGTAGTGGCGATAGCCCTAGAAACATAATTTTTTTTCACTCCAGCCTCCCTAAGTGATTAAACTACCATAATAAACACTATTTATAAAAAAAATTCCAGCTAACACTGCACCAATAAGAGTCTTCGATAGAAACACCGTCTTAAGTAAATTTCAACCGTCCTAGTAATCAAAGGCTTACATGCTAATTCAGTAGTTTTGTATAAACTACTAGATCCGTGAAGCTCCTTGTAGACCTTTGCAATAAGTAGAAAATACAAGATCTGAAGTAATCTTGTTCTTATGTATTAACTTATTAAGATCTAAATTTACATGTATATAGTCATGTTTAGTAGAATATCAGACTTTAGGATATTTACAATACATGTCTTAGGTCATGTGCCTCCTTCTGTCCATCGGCCGTTCGTGGTGGAGGAGAAATTGAAGCAGATACTCAAAATGGGAAAGTAAGTACTGCATTTTTCGTGACCACATCTTCAAACGGTATGTCTGATCGAGTCATAATTTGTTTAGGTTTATTAGAATGCTGAACCCACAAATAGCTATGAGATGTTCTTGAAGATTAAATTTTTTAAACCAACTCCATATTTACTTATATTAACCACATAAATTTACTCCTTACAAGATTTGAACTCTCAGGAGACACCTTAATTACCAGAAAATCAAAGGATGCTTTAATCCCGGAAATCTAGGTTAGTAACAATTACAAAATAGTCGATTCCACGTTGGAGACATGTAAGTATAACATACTCGATCCTGCATATTGTGAAACAGTTTGGTCAACACTACATAAATGAGTATGCATAATGTTCGAAATAAACCATTCAACATGATCTTCACGAGTTTTATTTTCTTTTCAAAATAAAAAAGTTCAAAGAAAAGGTACCAAAAAAGCTACAAACTAATTATTATGCTTTCTTTTTGGATGGATAGAACAAAAATTTGACCCAAGTGAAGAACTCGGTTGACACAAATATTTTAAAAAAATAACTTTAAATTCATAAATAGTTAACTACTGTTTCATTAGGATAATCGCACGTTGTCATGAATATGAAAATGATTAATTGGCCTCATGGTAATAAAAAAATATATAAATTATTAAACAAAGGCATCTATTAGTTAAGATGCCCAAACACTTCATATGCCACCAATTTCGTTCAACTTTTAGCTTTAATGGCTTCTTCTTCCTTTATTCAGGTGTTCTTGCATTTATTATTTATCATGTCTTCTTCTGTAGCCAAAACATCACATCACCCTATTCTCATAGTTAGAAAAGATGCCAAAACACTTCAATACATCACCCAAATCTCTCAAAGAACACCCCTCGTCCCTGTCAAACTAACCGTTGACCTTGGTGGCCCGTACATGTGGGTCAACTGCGAGCGAGGCTACACTTCCACCACCTACCGTCCGGCCTGTTGCGGATCTGCCACATGCCGACTTCTCAACACAACCGGATGCACCACCGAAACTTCATGCAATCCTCCAGTCCCCGGCTGCTACAACAACACGTGCAACCATAACCCCGACAACCCCGTTGTTGATTCTGCCACAAGCGGCCAAGTTCGGTGCTGACGTCTTCAAGATACAATCAACAAACGGGATGAACGTTCTCTCAGTACTTACCGTACCTCGCCTATACTTCGTATGCGGTCGTAAATTCATTAATAAAATTCTTGCTAGTGGCGTTACGGGCATGGCTGGTCTTGGAAGATCTGAAGCTTCGCTACCTGCTCAATTATCTTCACATTTTAGATTCGATCCGAAATTTGCTCTATGTTTGAGCTCATCAACAAGATCTAGTGGCGCGGTGTTCTTCAGTGATGGACCGTACACTTTGCTTCCGAATGTTGATGCGTCATCCTCTCTTACATACACTCCTCTCATCATAAACCCTATTATACAAAGTGGGTTTGCGGGGGATGCATCACCGAAGTACTTCATCGGAGTCAAGTCGATCAAAGTTGATGGAAAACGGGTCAATGAGTTCAATCAGAGTTTGTTGTCCATTAATAGTGAAGGTGAGGGTGGTACAACGATTAGCACCGCGGATCCGTACACCGTCTTGGAAACATCAATCTACAAAGCTTTAGTAGCAGCATTTGTGAAAGCGATGACGAAGAATGTTGAAAGGGTTGCTAATGTTGCGCCTTTTGGAGCATGTTTTAGATCTAAGAACATTGGTAGCACCCGTTTAGGTCCTGGTGTGCCATTGATCGAGCTTGAATTGCAAAGCAAGAATGTGTGGAGGATAAATGGTGCAAACTCCATGGTTGAGGTGAAGAAGAACGTTTTATGCCTTGGATTCGTTGATGCGGCGTCGTATATTAGACCAATCCTTTCTGTGGTTATTGGAGGACATCAAATTGAGGATAATCTACTACAGTTTGATCTTTCAGCATCAAGACTTGGATTCAGCTCGTCTCTTCTTGGACGATCAACTTCGTGTGCCAACTTTAACTTTACATCATCCGGATAGAATTTGAAGAAGCTCAAATTCCTTTCTTGTAATATATCATGACACGGTCATGTATTTTAAATTTAATGGAATTTTGATTTCCGGAAGAAAATAATAAAAATTTTCATTAACTTTTACTACTCTATTATTACTGTCACTAAACTTGACATTTTTTCATTTCGAAGATAAATTTGTAGCGACAAACAGAATAATTAGAAAAGAAAGCTGAGTATTACCGTCCAAGAATCCACATGTACGTGGTAATGGGCCCACAAGCCCCTAGATCAAATCGCCATGTGGGGTGTGATGCTAAACGTTGTTAATGCTGATCGGGTTTCAAATTATTAGGTCGGGTTAGTCGGTGGTTTCTTTGATAAAAAAAACTTTCTAGTAACCTGATCTTAACAGGGTTCAGGTTTCTCGCATTCAATCGGTTAGTCGGCTTTCGGGTTAGTATGTCGGGTTGGTTGGGTTTGAGATTAGTAGGGCCAGGTTGGTAGTGTCAGTCCGGTTGGGATGTGGGCCATGTGGCTTTTTCATGGAACGGCATGGAGGACATGGCTCCTAGCTCCCCCATGCGCGACCCAGGGCACGACACTCGAACAAAGCATCTTGGTGATTCGCGGCATCCTCAAGGCAACCGTTAGCCATTAGAATTTCAAAAAATATTTTTATTATTTTAAGTAACAGATATTTCACATTTTTACTTATTTAAACCCGAAACTATCACTTATTTCACCCGGTCTCTCCAAATTTCTCAATATAAATGGAATCAAAAGTTGGATCGAGCCAAGATTGTTCAGTACTATCTCATTATCGTGCACCACCGGTTGAACAATCCGATGATGACGAAGATTACGATGAATACTATGCATCCATCGACACCGTCAAATATGTGTAGTCCGATGAAGAGGATGATCCCGTCCCTACGATAACGGAGACTAATACGCGTTGTTCGGTCAACAAGGAAATTAACGATTCTGTGAAAGCTTGAGTTTACGCAATGAAAGACTCGGCCAATTAATTGTTGGAAATTGATGTCCGATCATCGATAAATTCAACGTTGTTACTATTAAGGTATGATCCAAAGAGTTACACTTTGGAAGACAACAAAAATAATGTCTAAAAGTTAGATATTAAAAGCTCACAATTTGCGATCTAGTAAATTGACGATTAATTTTATTATTTATGAAATAATAATTGCCGAGAAAATTAATTATAGAGATAATTAATTAATATAAATAAATAAAAGCTTAAGTTAGTTAAACTTTAAACATTTATTTAACTGGTTTTGTCAATTATCAAAGAGTTGATAATTAGAGAAAGTAATTAAATTTAGTTAATTACTTGAGGGTATTATTTGAAAAATACAAGAGGGTAGAAATGGTAAATAGTTTTGCTATTTAAGTGAGATGAGATCTCATTTCCAAGTTGCTAATACACTCCACCTCATTCTCTCTCTTGAAACCCTAGCCGTCGTCGACCTCTCCACCGTCGGCAACCACCTCGCCAGCGCCGACCACCTACTCAACGACCATCACAATCGTCGAGCACCATAGTGGTGCTGTGGATCTTCGCGCTTGAAGATCATATTCGGTTTTTTGCGTTCTCGTGAAACGAGTTCGTGATTTGGAGATTTGTGAGTTTGTCACTAGCAAGACGGTTGTCAGGTCCATCGTGTCTGTTTGGAAGTTCTTCGCGAAAGGTCGAATTCTAAACACCCTATGGTTGTGAATATATTGTTGTTTAAATCGTTGTAAATGGAACCCTGTTTTGGAAATAGATTTTTGATAATTAGTAACAATATGTTTTCGCTCAATCAATTCTGATTTGCTAATTAATGAGATCAATTAAGGATATAAAAGAGTTTAAATCCCTTACTATGATTCCCAACACTGGCATCAGAGTCAGCTTTTACATACGTTTAAACATAATAATAATCGATCTTATGTTTTTATTTGTCAAAACTATTGTTTGACAAAAAGATCGAGCCTTTTGATTGTTTGATTATGATTCGAGCCTTATGATCCGACCCATGTGATTGATTGTATTTTTTGTCTTTGTTGTTGTTTGGTTGTAATTTGAGATTTGTTTTATACGAGTATTTAGACCCAATGTAATAGAATATATTTCAATTTCTGTAAGATAGTTAGTATTTTATTTTCCAACAAAGCAACTGGAATCAAGACCAAAGATGGAGATAATCTAAACATGAAGATTGAGATCTTGGATCAAGTGGGAGACAAAAAAATCAAGATTTTGCATTGTAAACCCTAGAACTGTTTGGTTTACTTTTAATGGCTCAAACGAAACCGAATAACTTAGATTTGGCTCGATTCATAGTTTATATTTTGTTTTTTTGTGGTTGTTTAAATGTATGGATTAAATAACCAACAAACAAAATATTTTTAAACAAGGAGTAAATATAAAAAGAGTATTATAATTACTTAAAAAGGACTATTAAATAAAAGGAGTTTTATTTAAAGAATAAAAACGAGTTATAAAATAAAAGGGTTTATTTTATAAATATATATTTTTAACTGATTAGTTAAAAATCGGTTCGTGATGTTCAAGCTTCTACACCTCGCCATTGTCCCCTATGTGAAGATTTTAATGAAACACCACGATATTTATTTTGGGAATACTATGTAGCGTCATTTATATGGCAGCAAGTTTTCATATGGTGTAGGATCCTCTATAATTATTGTTTTGAACTTAAGGATATTCTCCAACTTCGTGAAAGGCTCCAGATTAGTGACTTAAAGGAAAACATTACGAAATTATCACTACAACATGTTGGTACATTTGGAAAAAGAGGAACGAGGTAGTTCTCAATCGGAAATAGTGGAGCATCTTCTCTCTCATGAAGGAAATCAACGAGTTAGTTTTACGTGAATTAAGAGTAGATTTAAGATAGATCTCTTAGGATATTTGATGCAATTTTAATCTTCAGTGTTGAATTGATGATGTAATGATTGTGCTTTGTGTCCTCACCAGCTCCTTACTAGTTGTGATTTAAATAAAAAAAAATTCGCTGTAAAGAAAAAACATGATGTTCGAAATAATAAACGAAGCATGATGTTCACGAGGCTTGTTTCTTCCTTTAAATTATTTATTATAAAGAGTGTTAAAAACACTATAAAAATGCTTTCTTTCTGGATCCAAATAACACGGTCTTACACCAATGTTTTTTATAATATATAAAGTTTAAATGCAATCAAAACCACTGGTTGTCATGATTATTTTATCCACTTTAAGGGCATTATAAAACGAGCAACTAGCCTCGTGGGAATATATATACATATAAAAAAATAAACAAATTAATACATCTTTTTCTTTTCTTGGCCTAACAGTAATTAGGATGCCACACAATTAAGGCAAAGGCCACTATAACTTTCATGATGTGAACCCAAATAAATCGGTAATAACAAGTTTATTTTATTCAATAAGATGTTTAAGTCTACCAAACATTTCATATCTTGTATTTGAAATCTTTTATTCTATTTTTAATTTTTCTTTTTAATTAGTCGAAGAAATACAATAAATGTACCATCGTTTCTTAAATGTTTGATCAATTTTCAAATTTTTAATTAATTTTTTTTGATTGTTTGGGTATGCCAATGAAAGGTTTCTGTGCCAAAGAGAATACGAATGAGATTGCATGCGTAAGACTTTATGCAAAAGAAGGCTTGTGCGAAAGAAACTTGTACGAAAGACAAGCTTCTTTCGCATCAAAAACATGTGAAAGAGTCCTTTCGCATTGTTTTTTCGCATTGTTCTTTCGCATGAGACGGTTATCAGCAAGATCATCATGAATTCGAACAAAAACTGGAATTTGATGAATCTATGATGAATATCTCAAATAATGTTGTCATCAATTTCAATTTTGATCAATGAAATTTTGAGAATTAGAAAATGATGAACTACGAGGAACAAGTTGCAAAAACTAAGATTGCCGATTGATTTCAATGAATCTGATGATAATATATGGTACAATATGGACGAAAATCAATAACAATCATGAATCTATCCTCAATTTTGAAATTAGTCCATTGAAAATGAAGAAATTGAAGAAACTTTGATTTTTAAGAACAATGAAAAACAAAGATCTCAAAACTCAGTGACTAATTCTAATGGAAAATTGTTCATAAAGGGGACGTAAATGAAAACTTTGGGAGAAAAGACGGAAAGACCCTTGCATTTAGGGTGGAACCCTTACTAAGATCGGGTTTGTAACGTCCATTTGCAATAATAAAGCTGACAACGTAAACCACATAGATGCATAACAACTAAAATAATCTTAAGAACTAATAATGAATATTTTGATAAGCCACAAGACTATTTTAACATTTTAATCTTAATTTTATTTATTATAATTTAAAAATATTATTATACACCAACTCGAAATTCAAATAATAAATGATAATAATCCAACATGACACATGACACGGTCACTTATTAATACTAGAAAAGGAATTGAAGTTCGTAACATCTAAGCGGTTGATGTAAAGTTGAAATTGGCACACGTAGTTGACCGCCCAAGAAGTGATGAGCTGAATCCGAGCCTTGATGCTGCGAGGTCAAACTGCAATAGATTATCCTCAATTTGATGACCTCCAATTACCACTGGAATCGTTGGTGCAAAGTCTGTTCGTGCTTCAACGAATGCAAGACATAAAACGTTCTTCTTCACCTCAACCATGGAGTTTGCACCATTTATCCTCCACACATTCTTGCTTTGCAATTCAAGCTCGATCAATGGCACAGCAGGACCTAAACGGGTGCTACCGATGTTCTTGGAGTTAAAACACGCTCCAAAAGGCGCAGCATTAGCAACTCTTTCAACGTTCTTCGGCATCGCGCTCACAAATGCCGAAACTAGAGCTTTGTAGATTGATGATTCCAAGACGGTGTATGGATCCGCGGTGCTGATCGTTGTCCCACCTTTTCCTTCACTGTCGATGGACAACAAACTCTGATTGAACTCATTTACACGTTTACCACCGACATTGATCGACTTGACACCAATGAAGTACTTCGGTGAAGCGTCACCTAAGAACCCGCTTTCGGTAACTGGATTTATGATGAGCGGTGTGTAAGTTAGAGAAGATGATGCATCAACATTTGGTAGCAAATTGTACGGTCCATTTCCAAAGAACACAACGCCACTTGATCTTGTTGAAGAGCTCAAACACAAAGCAAATTTCGGATCGAATCTGAAATAAGAAGATAATTGAGCAGGTAGTGAAGCTCCGGTTCTTCCAAGACCAGCAATGCCGGTAACCCCGCTAGCGAGACCATCGTTAACGAAATTGTTACCGCATATGAAATACAAGCGAGGAACCGTAAGCACCGATTTGGTCGATTGTATCTTGAACACGTCTGCACCGAGCTGACCGCTCGTGCCGGTGTTAGCGATTGGGTTTTCGGGGCCATGACCGCACGTGTTGTTGTAGCAGTCTGGGACGGGTGGGTTGCATGAAGTTCCGGTGGTGCATGAGGTGGTGTTGAGAAGTCGGCATGGAGCGGACCCGCACCGAGCCGGAGTGTAGGTGGTGGAGGTGTAACCTCGCTCGCAGTTGACCCACATGAACGGGCCACCGAGATCGACGGTTAGCTTGACCGGGACCAGAGGTGTTCTTTGAGAGATTTGGGTGATGTATTGAAGTGTTTTGGCATCTTTGGTAACTTGGAGAATAGGACGAGGGGATGTTTTAGCTAAAGATGAAGATACAATAATGAACAAATATAAGAAAGCTAGCAGAATAGAAGAAGAAGCCATTGAATTAAGATGAGTGATATTGGTGAATGATATCTGTGATTTATATATATAGATGTTTTTTATTGTTTAATTTGGTATTATATTCATGACAGCCTGTTGTTAAATGGTTTTTGCTTTTTGTGGTAATAAACAAGTTAATTATTCACGAAATCCAAGTTGGTATACCAAAATAAACTTTTTGTGGATAAGGGCGGCTATAGGTCACTTGGTCAGACCGTGTTTTTTGTCAAATTTGATCAATACATCCAAACATAAAGCATATTTTTTGCTGTTTAGGGACTTTTTTATTATTTAAAGGCTGCTGTATAGGCCACTTGAACTCATGTTTAATTTGAATTTTTTGTATGTCATAAATAACTCACAAAAAGTTTGTTAGTGTTTTTATTATTGGTGTCGTTTCGCATGCAAGAGGAACCAAATTTCAAATAACCTACACAAAAATAACACGAACATGCAAGCGTCGACATAACAATACAAACAAACTAATAGAAACGAAACTTTAAATAAAACATCACACTCAATTGTTCCGTGATGAGAGACGGACCAATAAAAACATAAAAATAGACTTTATTAAATATTTAAAAATAAACAATATATGAATGTTTGCAAAATTCACCATGCAATGTCATGTCATTCAATTGAGAGTTACGAGTACTCAACTTGCAGTGAGTACTTTGATATAATAAATAATTAAGATATTAATTTAGAAAATATATATATATATGTGTGTGTAAAATTATCATGAGTTACTAAAATTTATATCAAAATTAGTTAATATCAATATAAACAAAATGATACATTTTCAAATACTAAGGTATTTCTAAAGTTGATATCTCTTTTCTTTAATATTATAAACATAGTAATCATTTAGTTATCTATTTCAATGTATTTCCGAGAAAAAAAAAACAATAATACTACAATAATCATTGAAAAACGGTGAAAAACAACGAAAAACGGTTAAAACAGTGAAAATCCAAATTGGAGCAAGATGGTTCGCGTTGGACCGAGATGGAACTATTATGGAAGTTGAATAAAATCGACTTAGTCATGTCAAGTATAGTGCTGAGTACCAAGTACTCGGCTGTGTAGACCGACTTTGACAAAAAGTGATGTAGTAGTAACGAAGCTTTCACTTGTTCAAAACAAAAAAAAAATATAACTCATAATAATGTTATCAAGCCTATAAAGTAAACCATATATTCTTCTTTTTTGCACATAGATCAATTACCACATTGGTTTACTATGGTTTTTTATTTCAAATAAAATCCAAGCTGTAATCTAAAAATTTCTGTTTTAAAAAGGAAAAGATAATATAAAGAATCACATAAGCTTTATACTGTTTGAGTGTTTGACTAAGCAACATTATCCATTCATAGATCATTCATGAAAACAAATAAAAATGAAAACGGTGGAAGCTTGTGGTTTTTAAGAAGCTGTTTCTTCATTCTCTTGACAACAACCCTTTCGCTATCAAAGTTAGATTCGCTCTCTCTCTCTGACTAAATCAAAGTTAGGGGCTGTTTGCAAGTGGCTGAATAGGTATGATCTGACTGAGTCAGAAGCTGACCCAGTTAGAAGTTCTGACTGAGTCTGTATCTGACTGAAACTTGGCTGT
>WOUH02000022.1:6633542-6644113 GCA_009936405.2 Stevia rebaudiana | reverse complement strand
TAAAGATTCCCACTCAATTTGGGTCTTCGTCACATTCATCTTCTTCATCATCCGTTTAGGGTTTCATAAAAACTTGCGCTCACTAAACAAACCCAGTTCACCGGATACAATGATGCGGGATGGCTAGGGTTAACAATATATGGGGAAGGGTATGAAAATATTCGACGGTTTCAGTTGAAGGTTCTATGGCTTTGTAACTTTAAAACATCGTAGAAGCTGATTTAATTAAGTTTTTTCATATTTATTTCATAAAGATTCGGACTAATTTGTTAAT
This sequence comes from Stevia rebaudiana, assembly GCA_009936405.2. Classification (NCBI taxonomy): domain Eukaryota; kingdom Viridiplantae; phylum Streptophyta; class Magnoliopsida; order Asterales; family Asteraceae; genus Stevia; species Stevia rebaudiana. The sequence continues at coordinate 6,643,839 of WOUH02000022.1, read as the reverse complement.
TCAACTTTTACCACACAAAACGTCAAGGCTAAGTAGGAAAGTTATTACCAGAACTCGAAATTGACGATTTGCACCTAAAATCTTGTATAGAGATCTTGTATTCTTGTTTGGTGAAAGTTAAAACACTTGACTCGTATTCTTGTATACTTGAAATTTAGTCGGGAGCTAGCAAACTTATATTCTTGTTTTCTCCGTATAAAACTTGATAAGTTGCTTGATATAACTTATTTGAATAAGAATTTGTTATTGATATTATTTGCAAGCTTATCACTTATAGATTTATAGTTATTGATTTAAAAATTGATTGTTTCACATGTATTAGATTGTTTCAATGGGAATTAGTGAGGGAAACAACTCTCACTATGAGCTAGTATCTGAAAATGAAGTGGTGTCAAATAAGAAACAAGAGGAAAAGAAAGATGGAAAACACCCAGGTGCACCCACTTATAGATAAAAAACAAAGCTGCTTGATCTTGAGTCAAAAACACATGTTAGTAATGATGGTTCGATCTATTGAAACTGTTACGGTTCTAAGTTGTGAGAGTTTAACCAAGAGTTAATTAGGAGGGCCTTACTAGCACAAATGTTAATTGTTGATTAATTGCCTTTATCTTTTGTGGAGCGGAAGGGTTTTCGTGCATTTTGTAAGGTTATTAATCCTCATTTTATTGTTCCTTCTCGTGCTATTGCTGTTGGATTTAGTGTACGGTCACGATAAATCTTAACGTAACTAACGAGGTGAGACCCGTGAGAGTTACACCGTAGCAACGAACATAAAACGCGAATAAGATAATTTATAAAAGTTATAAATTATATTTAATTAAACAGTTAATTAAATTGGGCTTTAAATTACGTATTGGATCTAATTTAAAGTTTTTGGACTTTGGAGCCCGAGAGGTTACTAATTAGGTTAAAAAGAGATTAAGGGATCAAAATCCCAAATTCTCTATTATTGGTCTTGCCGTCAAACAAAGAAAGAATTAGTTCTTTCTTATTCTTTGTGTTCGTCGCACAAGAAGGAAGAAGAAATAGGCTTTTACCTTTTTCCACACCAATATATCAACCTTCCACACCAAAAGCCTCTCGGTTTCCTGTTTCCGTTCGCGTTCAGACTCTAGCACTCGTTCGTTGTACTACGGTGTCTCAACCGGTTGTCATAACCGAGGTATAACTTATTCTCATCAGTAGAATAATATTAGTAATCTGTATTTGTATGTTTGTAGCCATGATCTTGAATGTGAATAAACTGTTGATTAAAATTTATTATATATATATTTCGCTGCGTTTAATAATTAATCAGTTAATTATTAATAATCTAATCGTGTAATCACCATAAATACCCAACACTACCATCTTCACAAGTGTTCAATGTTCTTGCAATCACCTTGACATAATAATTCAAAAACAAAAAAGAAGCTCAAAAGATCTCGATTACATCTAAAACTGAATAGGCTTAATTTAACCAAACATTTTATCCAGAACACAATTTTTTTTTCTTGCGGCATCAATTTACAATCTAGATGTATGTGAAGTGTCATTATTAACACTAATTTTCATAGTAATAGAATGCATAATAGCTTTTTATTGATAGAATGCGTAATATCTTTTATATGGGGAAGAAATGCAAAGCTCATAACTTTAGGGGTCTGAAGAAGAATTACCCGTCACCACGAAACGCCAAAATTCCAATCAGCAAATCCAGTTTCCAATCCAGGACACTTGATTTCATCCCTGTAACCAAAATCCCTAAAACGGTTTCAAGTTTTTCACAATGGGTGCTCCAAATTACGTAAACAAACTCCGTTCTCTTCGTCTTCAACATCCCTAAACCTGTTGTAAGTACATACGATTTCGCACCCTTCGTTTTGATCAATTCTCGTTACCAACGACATCATTTGCTGTAATCATACCATTTTGTTCAACACAATGTGAAATCTTTGATTTCGATCTTCAGGTTTGGTAATGTGTGTCCGTAATCTGACAGTTTTTTGCATTTTACAGGTCAATTGAGTGTGCATCAATGGTATGCTCTCTTCGTGGTGGGAAAATGAAATCCCTTCGAGGAGTAGGGAGTAAATCGCAAATAATGGCAGGTAGAATCAAATTACGTTTTTGTTTTTTATCGTTATCGTCGTTATAATTAGGGCTAAATTGTTAATTAATGTAGTTTGCTAATTATATTTTTTAAAACGCACTCGTGGTTAGAAAAAAGTGCCACATAAGCAAGAAATCGATCATCAATCATCATGTGATCGGATCACCATTATTAAATATATTTACAAAATCAGATCACCAACTTAAAATGCTGCTAATCTCTGACATTAGCTCTTACAAATGTTAACATTATGATAATTTATTATATTACTATAATATCCATTCTTTATGGATAATATTCATTAATTGTTGTTTGACTTTGATGGTTATGTGAATGTGAACATATTAGGGCAAATATTATTGATGTGTTATAAACTTATAAAGTGTTACTAGATAATTGTCAAGTGTCATTGTTAAGAACATTTTGTCACAATTTTGTTTTAAATTAATGGTCAATTATGTGTTGTATTTCATAAACAATTATGCTAAACAAGTGTCATTGTTTATTTCTTGTTTAATTTTATGACAGAGGATGTAAACTGTTGGAAGTTAGCATCTCAGTACATTCAGAGAGAACTTATAGAGGCAGATGAAGCAAATTTGCTTGATGAAGAAGGTAAATTAATCAATTCATTGTTTCGAATTAGAAAAATACTTCATGTAAGACTAGTATTATATATTCTTCGAAACAGTATATTAAATTAACATATATTTGTAAATTGTAACCTCACTTTTGTGTCATTTTCATAATTTTGAAATGCAGATATGCATGTATTTGGTTTGAGGCCTATGACAGATCCTTTAATCTTGGTGAATATTCAAACAACTTTGGTTATGCTTTTATGTTCTTGTTGAGAATTATTTTGATTTTTTTTTTTTCATATTTTCAAATGTTAACTTGCAGGTTTCTTGCAATTCTTGCAAGAAACCAGTGAAGGCTAGCCAATATGCAAATCATGCAGGTAATATTATTTTTCTAATTTTTTATGATTCTTATTGGTTCCTTTATCGTCGCACCATAATTTTGATAAATCTCACAAAATTTATATATACTATAATTTATGACAATAAACCGTCAAGTTAGTATTTTTTTATTTTTAACATTTACAGAAATTTGCAAGTCATTAAGTTCACAAGTAGACCGCACAACAGAGACAAATGTTGCAGGGAAAAAGAAACCTTTAAGGAAGGAGAAAAAGAAGTTACAAATTAGTAATTCTAGTATCCTTACAAATCTATTTTCATTTGTTACATTTTTATTTTATTTTTATTGTTTGCTACACTTGTTTCATGTGTTTCTTGAAGTCGTATTTGTTGAACTTAACTTGAATGTAGCACGTGTTGCAGCTGTTAGTAAGCCTGAAAGATGTGCAATTGCTAATATTGTTGCTTCAAATTCTTGTGTAAATGAACAAACCATAAAGGAAACTTCATTTACTACACAACCAAAAGGTATTTTTGTCTTTTATTTGTCAAATATTAAATTCTACTTGTATATATAATGTTCAAAATGTTATTGTTACTTTGCTGTCACTAAGATTTTAGTTAATTAATCAAACTTTAAGTTTCATATTCTAATAATCTTCTTTCCATTTCTAGAGTTTGGTATGTTGCTTCATGTTTGTAAATATAAAAATTTTCAGTACTGATATATAATATTTTAAGGAATTGATAAAGTTATTCTAATTAAACTCATTATTCAGGAGAAGAATTCCTAAATGAATCACATGCAAGAAGTTTGAAAAACTTTGAAAGTGTTAACAGCAATCAAAAACCTACAAAACTCAATGAATTACACTTAGAACCCAAACGTAATTCACCCAATCTTCATAATATGAATATTTTTTAGTGAATTTAAATTACTAAATTAATGTTTATTATAAAAATTATGGTGGAACAGAAATGTCGAGTTTTCCAGCTCCACTTGCAACCAAGATTTTTTATTCTCAAAGAAATCAACGACTCAGATCCGCAATAAGCCACATGTATTACAGATCATCATCTACACAATATGATAATGGATTAAACAAAACACAATTTTCAGAAAATGATGACCCCATTGAAAAGGTATGTTTAAAAAAAAATGATTTTTGTTATATCAATTCTGTTTTGATCCATTTATAATAAAGTAGGTCAATTTGGTTTGTATTTGACTGATAACAGGTCAAGGGCAAATCGGTCAAATTTAATAAATTGAGTAAAACTGAAACCGGTTGAACTTATTATATCATTCAAACGTTGCCTAATGTGTATTCAATTGTTATTTTTAGAAAGTTATATTATTATTTTAATGTTGCAATTTAACTTTATATTCAAATGTTATTTGTAAAAAGTCATATTTTTACTTTTATGTTGCAGTTTATTATGTGATTTTAATCATTTTATGTAATTGTAGGATGGCCATTAGGAAAATGCAGCAAAAATGTTGAGGTTGTACAGCCACGAAGCGATTTTTGGTAGTTGAGGTGATTATTTAGTTATAAATTTCTAGACTTTTTTAAGCATATGTTTATTAGTTATGTTTCATGTGATTCTAATTCACATGTTGAACTATGGGAAACAAAGTTTCATATTTAGGATGGCATTAAAACCGGTTCAAAGTAGGGTTTATCATTGTATAAATCCTTGTATAGAATTGTTTTTTGGTCTTTTGTTTAAATGCCAAATGCAAATTTAATTGCTGTTTAATAGTTTGATGCTTTTTGTTGCATATTGATGTACATAAACCCTAAAGATTATTTTCATATTTTGCTTACATGAAGCAAGCCTTTTATGATTTTTTAAACTATTATATAATTATGAGGGTGTTAGGTGTTATTCTTTTATTGTTTTGTTGTGATTTTACAATGTTAAGTAGGATTTTTAGTGGGTTTGTTTGTTTGTTTTTGTGATTTTACAATGTTGAATTCTCAATTTGGTTGTCTAACATATAAACAAGAATACTGAATGATGATTTGCATACAACTGTACAAGTTTTCAATAACAGATCATCACAACCTTCTTTTTCATTTACAACCAAATCATTTGATTCAAACTCATTACAAACGTCATAAACAATGGAATGTATTCGGTTTCCTGAAAAGTTAATTATAATCGAATCAACTTCATTAAGATTGAATTAAAATGGATAAGTTTCCAGATAAGGGGACGATTATATATTTTAAACGAGTTTTCAACTTGAAAGCCAACAAAGAATATAGCATAATCCACAAAACCAAAATAAATATATTTAAAAAAGCATATATGTGGTTTTGGTTATTTATGTATTTTTTTGACCATAAGTTGTGGTCTAGATGTCTAGAACATTTCGAATGGACCCATGTGGTCTCTTTTATTAGCCTCATTGTAGATAACATAGTTCGAATACCAAAATCTGGAAGTGGATATTACAAAGAGAAAATTATTGATTTATTTTGTAAATATTAAATAGTCATATTTGATAAAGAAATGTTTTGTTTTCATATGTTTCCTTCACAAATAATTAAAATTGGTGCTCTTTTCCGGGGAAGCAATGCTTCCACATCTCAAAAGTTAGAAACGACATTGCAGACATAGTTTACACTTTTCTGACGTGGATATTGTTTTCCAAATGCAATAACAATAATTTATAATCGCACAAATGAGAAAGGATTTTAGGTGAAATTTTACTTTAAATTAATTTTCAACACTATTAAGTAATAACTGTGGATGTGTGTTTTTTACTTTTTTACTCTTTACGAGTGACGAGCTAACTCAAGTTGATTACAAATGGAATATATGTTCATTGTCTAGCTTGTACTACAAGCGATGCCAACTCGACTTGTATTGTTATGAGCTTGAATAGGAGTTGTTTGCTCGACTCAACTCATTCATTAAACATTATGCTTACTCAGTGTAAGCTCTTATGTAAACCGGTTTCTCCATATTGTCAAGTATCTCTATCTCATTGACTCAACCATAGATAAAGGTATAATGTCAGATCTCTCGATTTATGCGTACACTTGTCGATTTATGTTAGTACGTTCTCTCGACTTATACATAGTTTCTTTGGGAAGCAATTTCTCATGGTTTAACTATTTTTTGTTCTCTTGTCTTGATCTATACTGTATGTTATTCTAATGTTAACTAGGTAGTTTGTTCGATGATCAACGTTCTATCGCGGGATAGATTGTGTTTTGTTAAGCTCAGGCTCGTTTATTAAAGTTTCAAAAAAAAAAATCAAACGGTTACCTGGTCAAATACCAAGGTTGACTATCAAACCACAACTCATAGTGTCGCAAAGCTTCATAAGGTTAATATACAAGCTTTTATCGGTGATAATATATTAATTAGGGTTTTTAGTAATAGTTTTTTTAAGTAGACTGCAAAATGAGTCCATGTGGTTTGAGCTCGCTCTCATCTTGAGTCCCTTCAGCCCAAATTCGCAACATGAGTCCCCATGGTTTCTCCCCTCTTCAGTAAATTACCCTATGTTTGTTCTACGTTTAAATCTATGTAATATGTTTTGCCGTTTTGGATTGTTGTTTTGCTAGTTATTTCAACAGTTTATAGTATCCATTCAGTGTTTGGCAGTGATGAAAATGGTGTGTGTTGGGTTTCGGTGAAAACAGAGACCGGTTACGGAGGGAAACCAGGTCGGGTGAAGAAAAAGACATTTGAATAGGGACGCAAACTGCAAACGCCCTGGGGCAAATAGTCATTTAACCATTTCTAGAATAGAAATTTGAGTTCTATTAGCCTCAAAGACTCGATCGAGGTGGTGTGTTTAGGTTTTTGGGGTGGTGTGGGGTGGAGGCTTAGGTTTTTTGGGGCGGGAAATAGTTCGACGAGACGGTTACAACGCCGCTAGAATGAGCTCAATCGGGATCGAATTTAATACCCTTCCTACACCTACTTACTATAAAGATCCTCTTTAACATAACGTCACCCTATTTTTATAATACTCACATTATTTCGACCTCTACAAAGTACCAAGTGGGAAAACTGATGGCTGACAAAGGTTTCCAAATTTCACGGACATTTATGGGCGAACTATGCTTCCACGTCATTCATGTTCATCAGCCACCATGTAAACTTCTTGCTTTCCATTGGTCCACAATCTTCTGACATGGAATTAACTATTTATTATATTCACTTGGTTCAAAGAAACCGTAATATTCATTATTTACAAGTGTTACAAACTACACGACAAGTGTAATATATTGTTTAAGATATATTATATTTTAACGTTATATGGTTTAATAAATATGCTTTTGATAAATACATTTTATAAGTTTAAGTTTTTGAAGGGCTTATTTTGATAGTATTAAACTTGTATTAAAATTCAAAAACAGAAAACAATCGGACAAAGGTAAAAGATTTTTTAATTACCACATAAAGGTACAACAAAATTTTCATGAGACTTTATTAAAACTTTAAACCATAATTTATAGTCATAAAAGTGTCAAACGTTTATTTGTTTTAAGTGTTCACAACATAGTAACTTAACATATACTGTATATGCACGTGGGGAGCTTAGTGAGGGGTACCCCGGCCTCCGTAGTTTTTTTGGTCTGTAGTGTAAAGTTTGGAATTTTTGTCTGAAAAATTTTATGTATATATTCCGGCTTCCCTTAATTTTTTCCAAAACATTTCTGGCTCCTAAATGTTTTTGTTCAAGTTCTGTCACTGTATATATAATGATTCCATGATAAAAAAAAAATTTAATATTAATTACCTAACCACATGTAATACAAGAGTTTTAAGCTAGTGTAATAATCCTTATAATATGACTGATGGAATAACATGATATTAGAGTACGTGGAACACATAATAGCACCACCAGAAATATTAAAATTTGGAAATGTCATAATACCATAAAGGCAAAAATGATTAGTTGACGACCAAGTGAAGTAAACGTGAATGAATATGCGGCTCAAACTCCTGCTTCTCTGTACGCACGACACGTGTCATAACAACTGTTCTCTCTTTCGTTCTGGCCCTATATATCCAACTTTCTTTCTCCGTAATCAAATCATCTTAAACCCTTGTTTCCCCTTATCCAAAACCACTAAATCTCACTAAATTCGAACACTTGATCTCTGAATTCTAACCAAACATCAAAATTAAATCTCTGCAAATGTCGCTGATCAGAAGTTCTCCGGCCATGTTTCCGACCACTCAAAGAGGGTTTTGTCAATCGGGAAGTAACAATAACAACCCGGTGATGATCATCTGTTCATCTGCAAACAAGTTGCAGAAGGGTTTTGATCGGACGATCAGATGCTCTAATTTACCAATTAGCGTTACTTCTCAATCTCAATCGGCTGCATCCACTAAAGCTGCTAAAGATCTCACCTTTTCCGATCATGTAAGTAGATCTTTCCTCAACTGAATTGATCGTACACTCAAATTGATTCAATTTCGTGAATCATTTTTGACGTTTGTTGAATTTGCAGAAAAATGATGTGAAGTTATACGTTGGACTGCCATTGAATTCTGTTTCTGAATGCAATGCGATAAACAATTCACGAGCAATAGTAGCAGGAATTAGGGCTTTGAAATTATTGGGAATCGAAGGTGTTGAGCTTCCGATTTGGTGGGGAATTTCAGAGAAAGAATCCATGGGGAAATACGAATGGTCAGGATACCTTAATCTTGTAGAAATGATTCAAAAATCGGGTCTTAAAATCCATGTTACACTCTGTTTTCATGCCTGCAAACAAGAAAACATTCAATTACCCAAATGGGTTTCTGAAATTGGTGAGTGTAATCCGGATATCTTCTTTGCGGATCGCTCGGGTACGCGTTATAAAGATTGTTTGTCATTCGGTGTTGATAATCTTCCTGTTTTTAATGGCAAAACCGCGATTCAAGTTTATCAAGAATTCATCAACAGCTTCAAAACATCTTTCGCTCCATTCATGGGTTCCACAATCACTGTAAGTATTTAAACAAGTTTTCATCTTTTACAAGTCTTTTACAATTATAACAATTGTGATGATAAAATACTGAATTCTTGAAATAATTATCAAATTTTGCAGGGTGTGACAATTGGTATGGGACCAGATGGTGAGCTTAAATACCCATCTCACCATGATCAAGTCAACAACAGGGTTGACCATGGTGCAGGTGAATTTCAATGTTATGATGAAAACATGATGAAAAGTCTCAAAGAAAATGCTGAAATAGTTAACAACCCTCTTTGGGGACTTTGTGGGCCCCATGATGGACCAAATTACAACCAACAGCCCATTAATAACACTTTTTTTAAAGATGGAGGATCATGGGAAACTGCTTATGGTGATTTCTTTCTTTCATGGTATTCAAACCAACTCATATCTCATGCAGATCGTATGCTATCGTTAGCAACATCATCGTTTAGCGACACTACAGTTAAAGTGTCGGGTAAAATGCCTCTTGTTTCTTCATGGTACAGAAGCAGATCTCATCCCGCAGAGGTAACTGCAGGGTTTTATAACACAATTAACAGAAACGGTTATGAAGAAATTGCAAACATTTTTCGCAAAAACGCATGTGGAATGATTTTGCAAGGAATGGATTTGTTGGATGAACAACAACCAAATGAATCGTTTTCAAGCCCTGAATTGCTTCTTGCAGACATTAAAGATGCTTGCAGAAACCATAATGTTAGGGTTTGTGGTCAAAACTTGAATGTTGCAGGAAATATTAAGAATTTTGAACAAATTAAGAAGAATTTGGTGGGTGAGAATGGAATTGAGCTGTTTGTTTATCAAAGAATGGGTGGTGAGTTCTTTTCGCCTTATAATTTTCCGTTGTTTACCACGTTTGTTAGGAGTTTGAATCAATTGGAATTTGATTCAGATGATTTGGGGGTAAATGAAGAAGGTGCTTTACTTGTACCTAGTAAGATTAGAAAATTGCAAACTGTATAGAATTGTGACGATCTTTTCTTTGAAAAGTTGTAAATTCGTATGCAAATCATGATTCAGAATTCATTATTGTAAAATGTTTTTGTTAGAATATCAGTCATGCAGTTGTTACCTCATACTTATCAGATACAGTTACATAACTGTCATAAACATCACAGATAATGCAATATTGAACCTGATATGATCAGATACAGTTACATAATTGTCTTAGACCGGCCGCAGCGGTCACCCCGCTGGGCCAGCGGCGCCTCTTCCCCCGGCGGGAACACCGCCCCGGCACCCCGGCGGGCACGCCTCCAAGGCCCCAACGGCTCCCGCTCCCCGTTGGTGGA
>WOUH02000022.1:6622247-6633442 GCA_009936405.2 Stevia rebaudiana | reverse complement strand
TCGGCTCGAAAAATCCTGCTGGGGACTAACCGCCAGGCAGCTATGGGGCTAAGCTAGCTTGGGGAGGGGGATCCCTCACGCGGTCAGGGGTACCGTGCAATTACCCCCTTTTTTTTTTTCAATCAAAACATTGCATCTTCATATACTTAAAAATATTTGTTACATAGTATTGATAAAAGCTAAAGCCTTTACATCATCCAAGGTCAATAACAAAGATAATAAGTGATGACAAAGATAATTCATTGAAATATCTATTACATGTTATTTTTACCCTAAAGTATTATAGTCGCACTATGTGAAACCCACGAACATGTGAAATGACACGTAACTTGTTGCAAATTTGCAAGGGTAAACGACTCAGTTTCTTGAATCTGTGAACTCCTATTGAACCCTCTACCTAAAGTTATAGCGACAGTGTTTCATGAAAGTGCTTCAACCAGAAGCTAAACACGAGCTTCACCCGTTTCGCCCAAAAGTTCTCTTCTACATCAAATCTGTCAAACATTTTAGCAAAATTCATACAAGTTAATAAGTAAACAATGAGCCACGGTTTTTTGAACATGGTATTAATTCTTAAACATATTTGTTCCTTGAAACTAATAACTAATGTTAAAAGAATATTCTATAAAAGGTGAAAATATGGGTGATGAATTGATGATGAGTTAAAGTTCGAAGAATATTTAGAAACAAGTTTGACCAATACAAAGTCCCTTCGGCATAAACAGATTAGGGTAACAATTATGTATGAATGTACTATCACACCAGTACAATATAAAAGACAAAACCCCCCAAATAATAGAGGCTTCAGTGTAGCCAATAAGATTTTACATAGAGAACAAGAGAGTATGGAGAATCCCTATACAAACCTTTTCACAAAAAACCCCTAAATTATTCCTTCAATCTTCTTTCTTGCTCTGAATTTATTATAATCTTTGATTCCATTTCGATCTGAAGAAGAAGATTCAGTTTTTTTTATATCTGCATCAATCTTGATCACGTGGGTGTAACCAAAAATGTCTGAAGATGACGGTGGCGGTGGTAAGTGTAGAAACTCCACCACCGGCGCCGGCGCCGGAGAGTATTTCACGGCGTACCCAGATCAAGTTCTTGAAAACGTGCTCGAAAACGTTTTGGTTTTCTTGAAATCACGGCGTGATCGTAGCGCAGTTTCGCTGGTGTGCAAATCTTGGTACCGTGCGGAGGCGTACACCAGATCGGATCTGTTCATCGGAAACTGTTACGCCGTGGCTCCACGGCGGGTGACGGACCGGTTCAAGAGGCTCCGGTCGGTTGCGTTGAAGGGGAAACCCCGGTTCGCTGATTTCAGCTTGTTGCCGGCCGATTGGGGTGCGCACTTCACCCCATGGGTGTCTGCTTTGGCGACTGCTTATCGTGCGCTGGAGAAGATCTACCTCAAACGTATGTCGATTACCGATGATGATCTCGCTTTGATTGCTCACTCGTTTCCGAGTTTCAAGGAGCTTGTTTTAGTTTGCTGTGATGGATTTGGAACAAGTGGACTCGCTGTTATCGCTAGCGAGTGCAGGTAAATTAGGGTTCTTCAGCTTTCACTTTCAAATCAGTTATTGATAGCTCAGATCTGTTTATATCAATCTACTTTAATCAAATCCATACCTCGATCTGCAATTAATTCCAATATCCAGTATCAATATCATAACCAAATTACTTAATTTAGCTTGTTCATATGAAATGTGATGATTATACTACTTTATCGTAAATTCAGGAATCTTCGTGTTCTTGAGCTGATTGAAGATGAGGTTTCAGATGATGAAATCGATTGGCTTTCTTTCTTTCCACTTGAGGGTACAACCAATTTAGAGTCACTCTGCTTCGATTGTGTTGAAGCCCAAATTAACTTCGATGCATTAGAAAGACTAGTATCAAGATCACCATTGTTAAAGAAGCTTAAATTGAACCTATTTGTTTCAATAGGGCAGCTTTACCAGTTGATCTTAAGAGCACCACAGTTGACCCATTTGGGTACCGGTTCGTTTAGCCCGTTAGAGATTTTGGGTCACCAACAACCCGATAATCAAGTACCCGGTTATGCCTCTGCTTTTGCTGCCTGCAGATCGATTGTTTGTTTATCAGGTTTTCGTGAAATTGCACCTGAATATCTTCCGACCATTTTACCACTTTGTGCTAATCTCACATCATTAAATCTTAGCTTTGCTAACATTGATACCAATCAGTTGAAGCCCGTTATCCGCCATTGTCATAAATTACAAGTTTTTTGGGTAAGTTTCATAACCTTTTTCTATTCAAATTCTATTTTTAGCTACCAATTATGCATTAAACGGAAAAATCAAATAAACATGTGTGTTCTTACAAAATAATATGTGTGTTCTTACAAAATTAAATGGTTATCATTTTCTTATGTGCATCTAAATAACTGCAAGTTTGGATCTTTACATCTACATTTGGTTAGAATTAATTGCAAAAATTAATCTAATATTTATCCATTACTTTTCTTTTTCAAGGCACTTGATTCAATTTGTGATGAAGGACTTCAAGCAGTAGCAGAAACATGTAAAGATCTTCGCGAGCTTCGCGTATTTCCCGTAAATGCATCCGAAAACGCCGAGGGGCCCGTTTCCGAAGTGGGTCTTCTTGCAATTTCTTTAGGTTGTAGAAAACTACAATCAATTCTTTACTTTTGTCAACAAATGACGAATGCAGCGGTTATCGCGATGTCCAAAAACTGTCCGGATTTGGTTGTGTTTCGTCTTTGTATCATAGGTCGGTACAGACCCGATCGAGCCACCGGTGAACCCATGGACGAGGGTTTTGGAGCCATTGTCAAAAACTGTAAGAAACTCACCCGGTTAGCCGTTTCCGGTTTGCTCACCGATAAAGCGTTTAGCTACATAGGGCAATATGGTAAATTGGTGCGAACGTTATCCGTGGCTTTTAATGGTGATAGTGATACGGGGTTACGATCCGTATTAGAAGGGTGCACTAATTTACAAAAACTCGAGATCAGAGATAGCCCGTTTGGGGACTCGGGTTTACTATCGGGTTTGCATCATTTTTACAATATGCGGTTCGTTTGGTTGTCTTCGTGTCGGGTGACTCGACAAGGATGTTTGGAGATCGCGAGACGACTTCCGAAATTAGTGGTTGAGGTTTTTCGTAGAGACGAAGAAGATGGAGGTGAAAGAGGTGATTATGTAGATACACTCTATATGTATAGATCACTTGATGGACCGCGAGCTGACGCGCCTCAATTTGTTAAGATTCTGTGAATTTCCAACACGTAAAAAGCAATTGGGTTACAAATCATTCATATCGCGTATAAGATACGTGTGAGTACTTAAAACTTCATGATGCAGCGGGTTCTTATAATCTATACGCGTTTCACGATATGTCGGGTCAATAAAATTATATCGCGTTTGTCGAAACCATGTTGTCGTTTGGCTCCAAAAGAAGTTCGTTTTGTTTCTTGTCATAAGGATTGATCTTTCGAGAAAGAAATGGGATCTTGATTTGTTTTTTCAATCTGAAAGTTGTTAGATATCCGAATTTGTGAAGTTTCTTTAAGCAAGGGTAGATGATGATGGTATTCTTTAATTTGGTTGCAGAGAACTTTGAATCCTGCTTAATGTTATATTCAGATGTTAGATTTAAAGGAATTAGTACCTCTGAATCATACATTCATATCTTTTTTTAGGTTATTGTTTTTTAAAGATTTTATTTGTCATAAAAAAGGTGGCTATTTGAGTTTGTAACAAATATTGAGGACGTTTAAACCTTGTTTTGGGTGTGTTCGTTTAAGAAAACCAAAATTGGTCAAATTTGTGCACGTTTTACGTTTATGCTCGCATGTCATTATATTAAAGATGCTTTGAACCTATAGACCTGATCTATTTAAAAAAAAAAATAAGTAAATACTCATAATAATTTAGCTTATAAGGGCGGAGGAAGCTCAATATGATGTAGTGGTGAAAGGTTACGTTTAACATAACCTATAATATTATGTGATTATTAAATATTAACGTGATTTTCTTTATCTAAATACGAGTATTAATGTGCTTGATAACCAATTTGTAGCACCTCCATCCTAGAAATCCACATGTCACAATGCGGCTCATGATGCCGCTTAAATCTGAAGTGTGAAATTTCTGTTATCTGTACCTCAACATTGTAATACACTCAACACCTACTCACCTAGTTTGAACGACTGCGATTATTGTCGTGCACTGGCCACTGAAATACTACTCTTTGTCGATTCAAACTTGGGTTTCCGCTAAGGATTCCATATCGTCCATCGCTACGCCACTTCTGTGTTCTTGTGATTTACTCTATCCAAAGTCTCTAGTTCAATGTAGTAAATTTCTCTATCCAAAGTTTAATATTACGTTTACGAATACCATTATACCAATTTGTAAAATATAGACAGTTAATTATTAGAGCTTAAAATCCACCAACATATTACAAGAGACTTTTATTAAATAAATTTTAAAACTATTCTGAAAAAATATAAAATATAAACAAAATTAGATTATTATTTCACAAGTATTGATATTGATGGCGAAGGCCTCATTGAATGATGTGTGGAAAGAATTGCACAAGTACAAACATTAGTGGGCCCTTGAGATACCTAAACCATATTTTGAATTTTAATGTAGTAACAACTTGTATATTGTGCATATTTTATGTTAAAAGGTTTTGTGGGGTTAAAACAGTCTTTTTCAGATGTCACACCACCTGAACTTGCTTTATGGGGCTGCCAAATTTCTAAAGGGTTAGGCCTTTCTCAAGCCAATAAATAACAGCCATTATTATAGATAACATTTATTTTTATATTTCGATTAATATTAATAAATATAAGAATATTTTGTATATTTTATTAATATGATATATATTCTACCGGCAAACACTTGCCACTAAAATTTATTAAAAGTCATCTGATGTTTATTTTGTAAGATTTAAACCACATCTATTTTGTTGAGATAAACACCAGTTGACACAGGGCGTAGACGACACAAGGCGTATGTGTCATGTGTGTATTATTAAGAATACGAGGTGATGAATAATACCACCACTACACACAGTTAGTCATGTGTATTTCCAATTCCTCTTTGTTCTTAATATATTTTTTGTTATTATAACTATTATTATTGTTTTCTTTATTAGTATTCATTTTTGTTGCATTATTATCAGTAATATTATTAATTTTTTTTCCAGATTCTGACAATTAGCACATAAAAAAAGAAAAGTCTCTATTAACTTCCGCATATTTTTTATTTATAACTGAATAAAAGTTCTATAAAAAACCAAGCTAGGTTAAAAAAAATGTTTTTCTCTTATAACTTTATGTGTAATGCTTAAAATTTATAAATATACTGTTGTAACATTGCATTTTTTTTACCCTTAATTACAAATGTATTTGAAATTGAGTCACCACGATGCACGAACATAAGACTGGCCGCAACGGTCACCCCGCTGGGCCGCCGGCTTCAAGATCCCCGGCGGGAACACCGCCCCGCGTATCCGGCGGGCACGCCTACGAGACCCCAACAGCTCCCGCTCCCCGCTGCACACACTTGATTCCCATTGGTTCTTTTTCGTGTGGGCCCATTTTCACCATTGTTTGCTTCTCAGTTGCAAACAAAGATTCTCCATCCTCCATCTCTGATCAATTTCTTGGTGTTCAAGAATCAGCAAACGATCGCAGATCAGTAGGTATAATCGAAACCCAAAACGCAAAATCAAAGTTTGAGGTTGATTTGGGAGAGGGTTAATCTTGTTTGTGTTCAGATTTGGGGATTTTTGTGGAATTTAAACCGACCCAAACACTGCTAATGCAACATGTTGCTTTTTATGTAATGTTTTTATTATTAATTAATTGTTTAGTTTTATTTAAAATATTTTAATTAAATAATGGGTAGTGATGATGTAGCACATTAGGGGAAGAGTTTGGGAGGGGTGACCATTGTGGGGTTTGAAGGATTTGGAAGGGGTGATGATGTGGCAGAAAATTTAGGAGGGGAAGGATTTGGGAGGAGTGACCGCTGCACATAGTCTTATATATCACAGATAATGCAATAATTTGTCAGACATGTCTATTTTCTTAGGGTTTTTTTTTTTTTACCTTTTTCTGTTTTTTTTTTCATATTTTTAATATTAAATAATCCACATATACTGTAGCTTCATCATATGGTGGTTATAGTATGTTTATGGGTCACAATCGCTTGCGAATAAAACATTGTGATCGTTTGTTTCATATGTTTATTTGACCTATTTAGAGTTCTTCAACACAAAAAGGCAAAAAAGATGAAACATTTACAGTACTAAAAAAGGAGCTTGTCACCATCCCATATTAAGATAATAATAATAATTAAACAAGAAAGACAAATAACAAAATACTTTACCTCTGCATTCTAAATGTAAAAAAAAGGTATCCAATGATTTCATTCATCCAGCAATATTTGCACCCTTTTTGTATCATATTGGTGTTGACCAAACCAAAAGTCAAATTAATTATTCCTTGAAGATGAATGATGATGTTTCTTTCTGCGTGAACGACCCGTAGGAACGGGTTCAGCCAATGGACCAGACCATGTTTGAATCGGTTGTTTGGCGTATGAAAAATTGGAGCTAAATGGGACATCGGGCGGGTCAAAAGTTGGATCCATATGATGTGATGAACCCAACGGGTAACCCAATGTGCCATCCTGGTGAGGTGGAGGAAACTTCTCACTTTTGCTTTTTGCATTTGCGTGTGTAATTAACCGTCGTCTCTGCAAAATAACACAACTTCAAGATGCGAATTGTATGAAAATAAGACAAATAAACATGTATATAACAGTAGAAGTGACAAATTTCATCTGTTTCTTCAAAAAATGTTTCATCTATATAACAGGTCAAATGGGTAGAAGTCAGCTAAAACATAAACAGCTCAAGTGCTTCAAAAGCCAGTATCTTTAATGCATAAAGCCTCCTAAATCAAACCGTTTATATATTAGTAATGAAATTTTTAAGATTTTTGTAATCATATTAGACACCAAATACTTATAAAAATAACTAATAACCTAACTCAAACTACTCTGCCAATCTTTCCATCTAACAAAAGACAAACTTTATGAAAAATAATATTTTTAAAAATAATAATAATGGCAATTGGCATACATCAATGTTTACTTGGAGTTCAGCATTGGCTTCTGGAGCAGGCATCGCCCTGGCAGATCTTTCACGTGTGCGAGTCTTTTTCACTCCATCAGCATGGCTTTTACCAGCAGCTCTTAATCTATCAAAATAATATTCATATTAATTTAAAAACAAGCTAAATAACTTACTAATTAATCAATCAGTGCAATTTTTAAATTAAAAAAAAAATTTAATTAGTACCGTCTAGCTTCTTCGTCACGTATCTTGGCATCCATCTCCTTGCTAGGTGGATATTTAGGAAGACTTGAAGGATCACACGCATAAGGTTTTGTCGTAAAGAACTGCATAACATTATTATGTTAATAGAATTGTTGAAAAAATAAGTAAACTGATTTAAAATGGATATATCTATGATTCTTACTTCACTTCTCAAAGCGGCTGTTGCAGTTTGGCGGTCTGCGGGATCAATTGCAAGAAGGGTATCAATCAATGGCAAAGATGATGGCGGGAAATTTTTAAATGTTTCTGCAATGCATCGTTTATACGAATGTTGAGGCTTAAATATGGTTGCATGTGGCAATTTTGACTTTTTCCAATATTCTTCACTAGGTGAACCACATAATTTAAAAATCTTGTGAAGTTGCTCTACCTGATTGCAAAAAAAAATCACTAGAAATTAAAAAATACAGACTTAATTACATATATGGTCCCTATGGTTTGGATAAAGTAATAGGTTTGGGTACTAAGAAAAAAACGAAACAAGTTTGAGGTTTGTGCTTTCAATTCTATAGAGAAATGACCAAAATACCCTTTGACTTGTTGAATAGTCAAAGTCAAAGGGTGAAAACTCAAGGGGTATTTTGGTCATCTTACCTTAATTTAACAGAAACTGAAACTCTGAAAGCACAAACCACAAACTTGTTACTTTTAAACTTAGTACCCAAATGAGTTACTTTGCGCAAATCACAGGGACCATTTGTCTAATCAACTAAAAATAAACATAACTTTGAAAATAAAAAAAATATTTAAAATTACCTCTGTGCGACCAGGCATAATAGGTTTTCCCGCCAATAATTCTGCTAAAATGCACCCTGCACTCCATAAGTCAACACCGACACCATAATCAGTGGCTCCAAGAAGCAGCTCGGGTGGTCTGTACCATAATGTAACCACCCGGCTAGTCATCGGTTGCTTATGGTTAGGATCAAAAAAAGACGCCAAACCGAAATCAGCAATTTTCAAACTCCCACTGTTATCAAGTAAAAGATTTGATCCTTTTATATCGCGATGCAACACGTGGCGGTTGTGACAGTGTTCAAGCCCAGATAATAATTGATGCATGTAACACTTGACCTAAAAATAATCATAAAAAAATTAATATATAATGAGGATATATTTTTCCAACACATCACAATAAGACAGACACTGGTAAAGTGCTTGAACAATTATTTGGTGAAGTATCAAATAAATTTGAAAGTTTGATAAAAATTTATAAATAAAGCAATATGAAATCATATAAAATAAAAATGATTTTGAAAATTTAATTAAACAAGAAATTGATTGTTTAATTAGTCTAACTAATTTATGTTATTTATAATCAAATATTATTCAGTTCCTTCTTTAAATTTAATCACGTAACTGGCATATGTGTTAGCGATAACTATGATAGCTAAATTCACAAAAGACAATATTGCCCCATAAAACTCAATGTAAAAAGACAATCTTGTCCTCCTCAAACATACTATAATATAGTATAGATATAGATATAGATAATCATAAACTGACCTGAGGTTCAGTGAAGTTGATTGTAGGACTTGCAGCAAGACCAGCTAAATCATGTTCCATATATTCAAAAACCAGATATAAACTACAAGACATTCTTGATGTCACCAATCCTTCTAATTTAATAACATTTGGATGATCTAAACCGCGTAATATTAAAATTTCACGAGCCATGAATTTTACACTTTCCGGCTCTAAATTGTCAAACCGGACCTTTTTCAATGCAACTATTTTTCCAGACATCGTGTCTTTAGCTTTGTACACGTTGCTGTATGTTCCTTGCCCAATCTAAATATTACAATTTTTAAAAAATTTACTTTCAGAATAAAATAATGATAAGTAGGACATCACATATCAGTAGTCAGTCAAAAGTTTGTCAATTGGTAAAAATTGTCCAAAGTTATTATATTCATATTGATGTGTGTATATATATAAGTTTGAAAAGTTACATATAAAAATCCAATCTGATTAATCCTGTTTATTAGTTGGCACCTCACTGCCAGATTAGCGCCTAATGATTTTTACCGCACGTATATTCACATGTTTAAAGTTGTAAGATATGACAGCTAACAGTCTATAAACAGAATGTTTATCAAACATATAATAATTAGTTTTATACAAGCTGAAAATAAACTTATAATTCAAGTATATATTAAAAGTTCCTATTTATCAGGTTTTCAAACCTAAGCTAAGAGACTTCTACTTCAATTTCAGTAGATATTTCGTGTGTTTTTTTTCTTCACAAAATGGCAATCTTTGGTCTTTCTATCTACTGATTCCTAAAAATAATATGCACAACTAACAAGCATCTTATTATTTGATTATCACAACTTAATACAAAAAAAAACAAATTTAGAGTTCAAAATGTGAAAAATACTATATTCTCCCACATGGGATTGATTCTGATTATCTGAATTCACATATTCAAAAGGCACATCCAACTATCCACATCAAAATTCTTGTGTCACCATCAGATCATTTTCAGTTTTTAACACAGATTATAATATCAAACAACTGAAGTAACATGAATATAAAGAATCAAAAAACAGTCACGCGTACTCGCCTTATCAATTTTCTCAAAAGTATCCGCGCGCCTTGGAATCCAACCGTTGATCGCCTCACCCGCAACAGCAGACAACCACGCGGGCCAACCAGCGGCCACCTGTTCACCATGGATGTTCTTGGTTGGGTTACTCAATCTAGGGTTAGGTTTTGACCGTCTTCTTTCGCCTCTTGACCTCAAACTCACATCTTTTGCACTTTTTTCAACCACCCCATTTTGTGCTTCTTGTCCGCCATTGTTGCAGGTTTCAAGGTTTGCTGTTGAAGCTTTCTCTCTCCTCACAGATTGAACATTTGAATCGTAATCTCTCTCTCTTCTCTTTTCTGTTACAATTTCAGAACTTGATGGACCAGAAGATGAAATTTCTTTTCCAAACACACACCCCATTGATCCCAATCGTTATAAACCCTAACCCTCATTTCTCATGACATTTTTAGTTAGTTTCACCTCACACACACCCTGAAAAACAAACGAATCAAATCGATAGATCAATAGATCGACGGATTGAAAATTCCAATCGAATCCAACTGGTGTACGAACAAACACCCGAGTAGAATTAACAGCAGAATCGATTTCAGGAGGAATAAATGAAGGAAATTGATGGGGTTTTGATAAAGATGATGAAGAACCCTAGCTTTATTTCGCTTTTTTGCCCAACAAAGCAGAGGCAGCAATCATTCAGAGGTATAAACCATAAAGCCCACAACTTATGGCGGTCAAACATGAACAAAAACAAAAGGGTCTGATTGGAACAGTTGAGAATAAAACAAGAAACTTTAATTTGCGCTTTTGAAACAATATTGATTGAAGATCCAAAAGAGGGATTGTAACTTACTGATGACTTGTTTTCAAGAAATTTGTGTTCATCTGCTGATTTAAGGTGTTGTGTCCCCTCTGTTTAGACTCTTCACTGTAGTCAATCACACAAATCGGCATAATGGGTTTCAAGATTGTCTCTAAACTGTAAAAAAAAAAAAAACAATATAAAACAATGCCAAAACTCTCGACATTGACATTTTTAGTCGCCATGTTAGACTATGTGTTATGGGAGGGGTTTTGAAGGGGATTTGTTTATGACGCATCAGTGACACGCAGGAGAGAGAATGGGTGATGGAAATGGGTGTAATGGTTGGGGCTTTAAAGGGGCTTTGAAGGGGCTTTGTTATGACGCGTTAATGATTGATTTTTTTTTAATTTTCTTTTTATTTATATTATTCTT
>WOUH02000022.1:6588621-6615920 GCA_009936405.2 Stevia rebaudiana | reverse complement strand
TCTCATCCCTTTTACATGAATAAACTAATTCAAATACTTTAAAATATTGACTTATTAGTTTTTTAATGACAAAAGCTGATCCAAACACTTTTTTAAAAACGATTTTTACAAATGTTATAAGTTAATAAGTACTTTTAAAGAAAAGCGCTTTTATAATTAAATAAGCAATTCCAAACACTCTCCTACTTCCTAAGTAAGAGGTCCCAGGTTATAGTCTCACTCGGAGCAAAAAAAAAATGCTCTTAGTGAGTCAGGGGGTTTTCTCACAAAGTGAGTTTCCTTCTGGATTGGTGGGGCTTTCCTACAAAGTGAGTTTCCTCATGGATTGGTGGGGCGAGGTCGCCACGCTTTCAGCGAAATCGTTGGGTGGAAGGCTGATCTGTTTGCCAGGGTGAGGCCGGGTGGCCGCGCTATTTGCAAAAATAATATAACAAAAACAAGTTATCGTGAAAAGTAACTGCATTGTTAGTTGATGTATATTTGTTTTTTGAAACCTATAGCATAGTTGGCGTGGTTCAGCTGGTCATTGTGAAAAAATATAACAAAAACAAGTTATCGTGAACAGTAACTGCATTGTTAGTTGATGTATATTTGTTTTTTGAAACCTATAGCATGGTTGGCGTGGTTCAGCTGTCGTTGTGTTGTTTTTCGACCTGAAAGATGGGAGTTCGGACCCTTTTGGGTTTATATATATTTTTTCTTGCCGGAAGAACCACTTTGTGGTACGCGTCGCTTTTTCTTAGACCTAGCATTGTAGGCTACTGCGCTAGTTTCAAACTAATATACATTAATGTCCTTAAATTTCTTGTTTATATATCACTTATGATTGTTAATAGAATGCAAAATCTTTTAATAATCAAAGCTATAACTCGTGGGTAATAATAATTCATATCGACAATTTGGCAAGTGACATTCTTTCATTTTCGTTATAGTATATTTTCATTGTCTGAAATTATCAAAGATCTACGCTTGATTTTGCTCTCGTGAAATTCACACATAATCATCTATGTGTGTGCAATTGAGTGGTTTCAAGAGTAAATACTCAATGATTGTGCATAACTGCATATCTGATTACTTTTGACATTGAAAATAAAAGTCACTACACTGGAAATTGTTGATACCAGTTATTATCGTGCAATAAGTTATAATTTAGATTATTAAAATTTAATTAACCTAACAATGAAATATAATTTTTATTTTACATTAATAGAACAAAAATAACGTTGCATTAAAGTTTATGAAGATTAAATCATCTAAAAGAATATTTTTGACACAAGCTATTTAAACTATTTTCCAGTTTAGACTATATATTTCTACAACAAATATTAAGATTTAAGACAATCATTTTTAACGAATAAATTTATAGTACATTGTCATTTACATAAACAAAAGGGATCATCATCTAAAATATTCAGGGGGTTTGGGTTCAAATGGTAAATTCACAAGGTGTTAAGGTGGTGTTCCCCTTGAGGTCAAGAGTTTAAACTATGTTAAAACGCTGTAGATGTAAAAAAGTATAAAATATTCAAAACTTAAGTCCTATTTTTGTAAGACAGAGACTGGCCTCGAACAGATACATTGTAGTTATTTTACATTTACCATACCAAAATATAATTTATAATGGGATATAATTTGTATGAAATGCTACTAATATTTTACATATAAAATATATTTAGAAGAAAATTTCATTTCATTTCGAATGACATTTTTATATAAAAATTGTATCGTTGCTTTGGCTTGAGTAAAATGGATAACATAAATTTTAAGAAACAATCATTATATTCGTAGGAATTACTAAATGTTTACATCAAGAAGAATTAGAGGTTTAACAAGCTTTACATTTACCTCAAATGCCCACATGCGAGCTGTGAATCTATTGTTGTCGCGTGTGATATGAACATTTGCACATTCTTTTCTTTTATTCATTTATAATTTAATCTCTTATTCAAAAATAAAAATGCAAAGTTAATTAATATTCATATAATTTATGTTAAACTTACTAAATCCACCCCTACATGAGTGTGACGAGATTTAAAGCACACGTCCTCAACCCGACCCATTTATCACTAATATTTACCGTTTTGTTTTCTTAAAAACGAAGTTATAAAACTGAATGTAACAGAAAACGAGAAAAGACATGTGAAATCATATTTAAAATGTACATACTTGAATAAAAAGAAAACCCAACACCGAAACAAGTGGACCAACAAACCCGACTTTTTAAAAGCATAAATGTCAAAAATCAACCACTAGCCCATTGAAAGAAACGGGTCATTCTCGGATCGACCCACGGATAAAATTAACATGAATTAACCCAAACCTCCATCACATTCATACCTAACTTGGTTGTCAACATTAAAAAAGAAATCAAACGTATAACACGAAACAAACGTCATGACATCTCAAACAAGATCATTGTCACAAAAACAAACAAAACTTACTATCTTCACATCCGAACCAAAAACCTAAATTTGAAGAAAATTAAAAACAAACACCTACAAAGTTGGTATAGTTTTTCTGAAAGTGTCATTACTACCAACAATATGTACCATGTATTAGTCACACAAAACACTATGATAGCTTCGTTTTTTAAAACTGATTTAACATGATTCATCAACCGTTGTTTTTAGTTTATCATCTACTTCTTCTGCAGAATCAATTGATTTGATTGGTTTCTTAAATTGCACCAAAATCATGGTCATGTTGTCACATCCTTCTCCCGTTGATGTTGATGGAGCCAAACATTTATCAAACACTCTTTCGCATATTGTTGAAAGTTTATTTTCCTGTAAATGTTTTTAGAGTTTAAATTTGTAACATTGAGATGAATATAATATTATAATAAAATGTTTTCAATTCAAAGGTTGTTAATAATATGAGATTATATCACACTTACTGATTTCAACTGTTCATGAATAAAGTCAACTAATTGTTGGTTTGACATGCAATCCCTGAACATATTAAAGTAAATAATAATGTAGCAATGAAGCAATATCATAAAAAATATAATATTAATTAAGAAAAGAAACCTTACCAGATACCATCACATGCCAGCACAACAAAGTCATCATCATCACATAGCTCAAGCTAAAAAAAAATTGCATGTCAAAGAAAAAAAAATCATACTAATTAAATTTTAAAAATTTAGTGAACAAAGGTTCTTACAATGTTGACATCAGGATCAGCGGTTACCATCTGTTTTTCAGCGGACAAAAACTTGTTTTGTTTAAATTCCATGTCACCTGCATAACCATCGGTATAATATTATCAAAAAAACTACTTAAGAATATAAGATAAAGCCTCTTTTCCTTTCTCAAACCACACACACAGAGCCAACGTATAAATATATATAATGGATAAAATGTAAACCCAAGTTCAATGAGAAAACTCAAGAAACATATATAAAAAATTACTTTGTTTTTTTTTTACAAAAAATATGGTAGGTTTTATGCCCATTTTTGTCACTTTTTTATAAGAAAAAAACTAAAAAAGCGATGAAGACCTTTAAAAAAAACATATGTAATTGATGGGTGTTCAGACATGTTACATATGTAACATATCTGTATTTTACTATAAAAGTCATTTTTTTATAAAAACCATTTTTATAAAAAATATTTACTCGGCGCTTTTTTTATTTTTTTTCACCAAAAGTCATAACATTGAATGTAAAAAAAAAACAAATATACGCTGTTACATATGTAAATACGGGGTTTCCAAAGTTTTTTGAATGAAAGTAGGTTTAATGATTATAATATACATTCCCTATATATATATATATATATATATAGATAGATAAATAAGATACCTATAGCTCTTGTAAGATTAAGACTGCCATTAACGCGTCCTGCATGAATAAATCCACCTGCTTTTAATATTCTATCCCTCTCAACCTCAAGTGCCGGCTTGTGATCTCTAGAAAGATTGTACGCCTGTAAAAATAGAAACAGCGATAACTAAATTTATTTTATATTTTAATCTACTAATGGCATACACAGGATTCAAACTAGACAAAAACAATAAAAAATATATTATTTAATTTTACCTCTCCCTTTCTAGAAATTACACAACGAGAATCGCCAGCATTTGCAACAAAGAGTTGATTATTTCTCATAATTGCAACACATGCAGTACATCCAGATGTTGGTCCTGTAAAATCAGAATGAGGACCCTACAAATAATCGCATAATTCAGCAGTAATTCACATTTTAATTAGTAAAAAATATAAGTAAAGAATATATCTATATATCTATCTCTAATAAATGAGTAACAATAATGCCACATGTCAACACCACAATTATTTGAATTTATATATTCTTTTTTATTTTATCTTAAATTCTAAAATAGATTTAAATTTCAAAATCAATTAAATTTGTTATTATCTACGTAAGAATTTATCTTATATATTTAATAGAGTAAATTACACTTTGCATCCCTGAGGTTTGCAATGTTTAACCATTTCACTCTTCCTTTAACAGAATTCATCCCCAATGTTTCAAGTCTTAACAATTTTCATCCCTAACATTTCAAGTCTTAAAAATTTCCGTCCCTAACGTTTCAAGTTTTAATAGGTTTCGTCCCTAATGTTTCAAATCTTAATACTTTTCCGTTAGTGGTTTATGGTCAAGAAAAGTTAACACTTGATGGCAACATCCCAATTTTTTAATTTTTAATTTTTATATAAATTTTATTGTATCTTAAGTTCTAAAATAGATTTATATTTTTAAAGCTTTAAATTTGTTATTATCAAATTAAGTATTTATCTTATATTTTTAAAAGAGTAAATTGTACTTTTCATCCTTAAGATTTGCAATGCTTAATAGTTTCAGTAATTCAGTCCACCCTTAACAGAAACCGTTTCTAACGTTTCAAATCTTAACAATTTTCGTCTTTAAATAAAAAATTTTAGTCTTACTTATGTAAACCGGCGTAATACACGGATTGTAAGCTAGTAAATAAATAAATAAATAAGAATATCAGTACCTCCTCAAAAGCCCAATCATCATCTTTATTACTTGTTTCGCCTCTTGGAGACCAAATGAGACCCTCAATTACACTTGATAATCTGTTTAATTTATCTCCTAAAATAGATAATTCCCTCCATCCACGTTGTCCACGCATCATGTCATCCATTCTGCATCGCATGAACAAATCTGAAAATAAGTTATACATACACGAGATGAAATATAATTAGTTACAAAGTATTAAGATGAACCTGAGAAACGCCTTTTGTACAGATGTTTTAATATCACCAGTAGAGTATGCTTCATGTTTGAGCACTTGTTGATGAAGATATTTTGCACAAAATTTAGCAACAACTTTACCTGACGCGAAAATTGTAAAAACAACAATTAGAGAAAACATTAAACATTATAATTATAGAAATTAAATCTAATTTTTAGTTCAGACCTCCATGACCATCATAAACACCAAAGAAAGATGTAGTGGAGTCAAGATCGGGGACTGCTGCATGCTGAAAAAAACACAACCAAAAAAGACAATTTAAACCATTAACATAAAACTTAAGATCATGTCAGTTTCAAGAATGAAAACATTCAGAAGCAATTACATGAATGTATATATCATATCAACAACAAAAAGATATTGAAAATAAGTATGATTGTTAAAAGTTGAAATTGTTATTTACTCACAGCATCTTCCATTGTTGCACGCCATCCTTGCATTGATGATAAACCGAATCTGACCCGTTCATTCTCACCATCTTCAGAGAATTTGTCTGTTTTAGGAGTGCTGAGATATGTACCCATGTTTTTGCTAAAATCAAATTAAACAGAATTGTTAGAATGGTGAGAAATCATCAATAAGCTCTTGAAAAATTCAAAGAAATCATTGGTGAACAAATTAAACTAATTGTTTGGTAATTTGTTTGCATTCCTTTGTATAAAAGAACTATTAAAGTTTTGACAATTTGTAGATTCTTATTTGTTTTATTTCTTATATGGGTGCTTAGTTTGAAAACACTCAGTGATCATCCAATGGAGTTAAAGGTTCTTTAAACCCTATGTCAATTTATTTGAATATCAATCTAAAGATGCTTTAACAAAAGATACACAATTAATTGGTGGTAAATATTCTTGTTTCCATTTATGAAAAAAGAAAACTAAAGTATCAAAGCAAGCAAAGAGTCAAACATGGTCCAACGTATTGATAGATTCATGTATGAAAAAGTTTCATTCACCATCTTTCATCACCAATAATCCACATAACATTCAAGTTTGGGGATCGAATCATGAGAAACGAAACTCCCCAAATTTCCCAATCAAACAAAAAAGCTCATAAACAAGAAAAGGAAACCAAATCAGCAGAAAATTCAAATTCTGAATCCAAAGGATATCGATTGAAGATTAAGTACATATCTAAAGCAAGATCGCGCTACCTGAATTACTGAATTCATCCAGATAGAACACAGTAGTAACAATTTAAGAAATGAACTTACTCAAATTGAATTCATCCACCTGAGCAGCCAATCAATTCTTGTATCAAGCCAAATCAAACGCAATTCAATTGAACTTTAAAAACATTAAACCGAACTAAACCTAAACGAATTTGGGGTAATGATGTTTCAGTAGGAAAAAGAGAGGATGCCGACGGGAAAGGAACAACTGTCTTGGAAGGTGACAGTACGGCTGGCAGATTTGTTGTTATCGATTGAAACCCATTTGCTGGTTTTCCGGTTGACTTTGGGTCAAAATTTGGAACTATGAGCCATGGTTGTTGGTGAGTTAAGTTGCAAGCATCAAAAGCGAACCATGGTTGGGACAGCCGGACTTGGGTTCAACACATGTCGGTTCGAATTATGGACTCAATTCAGATTTAACTTTGCCTTTGAGTGGATATATTATATTACTAGGTTAGAAACTAGTGTATTACATGTGCTGAATCATTAAAAAAATATATATATTTAATAATTCATTGATATACTTCTTATTGTGGTGAGCAGAAAACTGATTTAACCGAACCGAAACCAAATTAACTTAGATACCCGAACCTAAATAAACGTATTGAACAAAAAACAACCAAACTAAAATTAGTGGAATCAAACCTAATGATATAGTATTAATATGCATATCTTGTTAGAACTTAAAAGTATGTGATGTTGTCATATTAATGTGGTTATATTTAATGGTGCAGTAAGTACTATGTCTTCTCAAAATACAAAATAAAACAATAATGCAAAACTTAAAAAATGTAAAATTAATTCGCAACCTTGAGATTGTTGCAACTAATACAATCACGGTTGTGAAAAACACTTCTTTGTATACAAAATTTGCTATCTGAAGCGGTATTAGGAACTTTATTACTTATCAAATAATAATATTTTAAGTATGTCTCTTCTTTGAACATTAGATTAGAAGTCTAGTACTATATAGTCTACACATATGAATATTTTAAGTACCATATGCGTTTGTAAACAAACATATTTTAAGTACCAGATGCGTTTTTAAATTTACATACTACATGGCAATGCCACGTGTAATTTGTAAACAAACAGTCATGAGGGAATACCCTATTAATGTTGAAGTGCAATTTGAAAATATGAAACCATATGCCCTTGTTTTTTCTAAATCAGAACTAGATTATGAAATAATTTTTTACACCTTTTATCTTCTATTACATCATAAAGGTGTGTATACGGTATATATAAGCCATTTCGCAATCACCACCCCCTTATTTTCATTCGTACACACATCAATTATTACGTTTTTTTCTCTCTGTGTTGAGGATTTGTGACAATGAGTGTGGTTTCGTCGCATATGTTGTGTTAACAAATCCTCTCCATCTCAAAGGTTGAGCGGACATGGGTATAGACTTTTAGGTAGATTGTATAGTGGAGTTTATCAAAAGCATTCATCTCAAAGGTTGTGCGATCATGGATGTAGACTTTTAGGGAGTGTATGATGATGATGACGACAAGTCGACAACGACGACGATGATGGCAACACAACTAGATAATGCAGGGACAAGCGTTGCGACGCCTTTGATGTATGTTGCTGATTGCTTGTGGACATTTAACTCTGCTTCGTGTTGGAGGTGAACCGAGTTTTAAAACACTTAAATGAACCCCAATTTTAAAAAACGTAAAATGAAAGAAACCTATATTTTTTGACATTTTTTCCACCTATTTAGCACACTCTAACATTTGAACCATCCGGAACAAAAACCCTACGAACACCTTGATAGAATATTACAACTGAGACAATTAAATTCACTTTAGTGACTACGCAGGGACAACACTTCGAGAATGATAGACTATTTCTCATCAACAAAATAAACTCATCCATATTTATTGACTAATTTCTCATCAACAAGATAATGATTTAGTCAACTACCGATTTTATATTATTTATTTCAATACTTTAACATAATAAAACATTCTTCAACATTTAACTTTCTTGATTAGTAGTAATTAAAACCAGGTTTCTGAATTTCTTTAGCAACGTCACCTTCCCAAATGGTGACGAACAAGATTTCCTAACATCATCAATGTAACTTATAACCCAAATCAATGTAATTACATTTTTACTCACATCATACTAACATTTATTTTATACTGAAAACAATAGTTTATGTGAGCGTCAAAGGATGGAAGATGAGAGATATAGTTGACGGTGACGGCTTCTCCGTTGGTGTAGCTGTTAATGGAGGTTGGAAGACTGATGCAACTGATCGGAAGGTAGCAAAAATATTTTGTTTTTATTTTATTTACTTAATAAAAGGCTGGAATAAAAAAAAAGATAAGGTGATTTTATATTCATTTTTCTTCACTTAAGGAAAGTGTGTGGTTCATATTTTATTTCTTTGACAACCTCGATAGATGTTTATTTGATTGGTTATTGATATTTTAAGGAGTGATAAAATAAAAAATAAAAAATAAAAAAGAAAGTTTAACGGTTAAGGATGGTTTTAAATTTTTGTTTATCGATGTTTTAATATTTTTTCTGAAAGGCAATCGATCGATGTTTTAATAAACATTCAAACTAGGTTTTAAATTTTAATACTAAACTAGTAAACTTTATTGTTGTTCTTTTTGTTAAGTTTTGACTAGGTAGTTTAGTAATAGTTTAGATCATGAGTGTGTGATGTTAAAAAAAGGTAATTAAAAAACAAAATAAAACGTATATTTTGAGTTTTAAGTCTAATTAACTCAATCTGATTTGCTGATATCTAGCTAGCGATCATCAATAATTAATCTATTTATTTTAAAATTTGCAAACATTAAATAATGGTTTATTTAGTACTTCAAACACCATATATTTTTTAAAACCATATTAAGTCAAAACAGATATAAATTTCCAACACATAAGATAATAGTTACAATTT
The DNA here is from genome assembly GCA_009936405.2 of Stevia rebaudiana. NCBI lineage: Eukaryota > Viridiplantae > Streptophyta > Magnoliopsida > Asterales > Asteraceae > Stevia > Stevia rebaudiana. Next base: position 6,606,581 of record WOUH02000022.1, on the reverse strand, counting down.
AAGGGGCTAACAAATAAATAAATAAACTTTATTTAAGAGGACTGAAAAGTAGGCAAATATACATATTGGAAAGATTACCAAATTGCCAACACCGTATTAGCTTAAAGTGGAAGGAAGCTTAAGAAATTGTGGTGCTAAACTCAGGGACATTGGGAAATATTGATTATACACTACTTATACATGTAAAAAAATGCATATAGTAAGCTTAAGAAATTGCCTAAATGAGAAGAAGACCTAAAGAAACCTTAAAACTCAAAACAAGTTTAGTGTTAAAAGAATGAATAGAATTCAAGTTACCATTTGTAACAATTTAGCGAACGATCCACTAATTTTTTAGTTAACATTATTTTGGACATGTGGTGTAGATAGAAGAATAAAGATAGATAAATGTGTGTTTGTCGTAAAGAAAAAAGGTGATTCTAGAAACGAAGTGACGAGTAAGAGAGCTAAATTAATACGATTACTTTGCAAGATTAGAATTCCAACTGTATAAATATATAATACAAGTAGCTAAATTTCTCGTTTAGATTTATATTTTAATTGGCCATATAATTTGCGAATACTTCTAATAAATCAAGTTAATTTTATATCATGTCACGTATTTTCATAATTATTTACATATTTGTCACAAAAAGGCAATATTATATGATATTAAAAGTCTTAATTTTAGATTCGTTTCGAGCATGTATAAGATATCACTTCGAATAATGTTATTATTAAGTTTTTTTACTGTTATATCTTACAGTTATCTAATAAAGGTAAAACATATGAAATTTCTCTCATCATTATATAATGCATGAAAACAAGTTATCATTATACAAGTAAACATTTTGTGCATAAAAAGAGTACACTAGGCTTGGTTGCTGAGAAAAAGGATAAAATGTACTGGACGTTTGTGGTCTAACGACTTATTATGCTACAACAAAAAATGAAAATTATGATCAGTTTTTTAAAACCCAAGGAGGCAATACCAGTACACATTATAATAATGAAAATAAAATCGTCAAAATGTAGTGTTTGGATATGAAAATGAGTGGATTTAAGTATTTAGCAATGTTTGACTTAACATGTTTCAATTTATTTAACAAGTCTCAATGTCTCATTTTATCTATGTTTTGGTTAAAGTGTTATTTCAATGTTATATATATATATTTAATTTAGAATGTTTATAGATCTCATCAGTTTTCATAAGTGTGACACGTTTTCTTTTAGGTACAGAAGTGGAGCAAACGAAAAGTAATAAATAAGATTATCAATCTCACGTAACCTTCATTTACATAAGTGTGACACAAAAGATAATTTAAAATTTTCAATTTCACATGACTGTTTACGAGTGACACATTTTTTTTTAAAGCAACCTAACCTTTTTATAGATAGCATAATAATTAGATTACTAATCTCATATGAGTATATGACTTTCGAATGCATGACACATTCTTTATAGCAACTTACCTTTTATAAACAAATCAATTTAGAACTCAATTAAATAATACAAATAACAATAATAGCTAGAGGTGTTCAGAAAAATCCGAATCCAAATTATCCGATAATTCGAATCCGAAATTTTGGATATCCGAAAATTCGGATATGCTAAGTCCGGAAATAAAAAATTTCGGACACGGATTCGGATATTGACTTTAGAATTTTTTTGATATTTCGGATATGCAAACTATCCGAAGAAATATTTTTACATATTTTTGAATTTTATTTATTTAAAATAAGCAAATCAAACTAGAACCCAAATTGTTAAGTTTATATGTTTATAAATATTTATTGAATTGATATTCAGTTATTTAACCACTTTTATAAACTATAGATATTTTATGTATATGTATTTATATATATTTTAAATCATTTTGGATATCTGATTTGCTATCCGAATCTGTATCTGAAATTTTGGATTTTAATATCAAGTATCCAAAATTTCAGAGGAAAATTGGATTTTAATAATCCATACTTTGATTGGTTGACCGCTGCCAGTCTCACCTTTAATCTTGTCACCCAACAGTCCCTACTTTCGACATATTTTCGTACACCAGACCCCCATCAAATATACACTAACGCCGTTAAGTTTCCGGCCAAGACACGGTAGTACGGCGGTGGATACACGGTGGTCCGGCGGCGGTTCCGACAAAAATTTTGGCCAAATTGAGATAATCACACTAATCGACTCCCCTCGACGAGCTCTGCAACCTTTTCTTCTTGACCAACTCGTGATTCGGAGTTTAAATGAGTGAAAACAGCGGTCAAAATTCTGTCAGACTTTACGGCGTTAGTGTATATTTGACGGGGGGTCTGGTGTAGGAAAATATGTCGAAAGTAGGGACTGTTGGGGGACAAGGTTGAATGTAGGACTGGCAGCGGTCAACCCATCAAAGTATGGATTATTAAAATCCAATTTTCCAATTTCAGATATCCAAACTGCCGAATATCCGAAGTTGAACACCCTATAGTAATAGTAAGGTACATTGTAAAAACCAGTGTTTGAATAAGAGATTGGATGGGTTGAAGATTATAGTTTCGACTTATAATCCGTCAACTTATTCAACAAGTCTTTTATTCTTTATGTTTTAGTTAAACTTTTTCATTTCATTTTTTATATTTTCTTAAATCAAAATATATGAATCTCACACAACATGACACATTTTCTATCGGTGTATGACACAGAAGCAAACAAAAAGTAACACTAAATATTACTAACCTTAAATGACTTTCATAAGCATGGCACGTTTTCTATCGGTGTACGACAAGGAGTAAAGGCAAGAAGTAATAACCAAAACCACTATATCGCATGAGTCGTGTAAGCGTGACGCCATCCTTACATCAACTAAACATAACAAAGATTATACTAATTCTACAAATTCATCAATAATCAATAATATATTATGAATGCTAATAAATACAACAATAAATAACTCAAAATCATTATAACAGTAAATAGCGAAGTTGATAATATATATATTATATTGTTATTAGTGGCATTTACATGTATCTCCTTTCTAACCTCACTTGTTACATATTTTCTCAAAAACAAATATAAAGTACATATTTCCCGTCACTAAACACATCAATTACATATTTACCCATTTCATTAATATTAAATTAATAAAGGAATATTTACAGCGGAGGATTTATTTACATATTTCTCCTTGTGAGTGAAGAACATAGAAGATCGGAGACAAAAAAAACAGCTGATTAGAATATGTGTTGTGAGTGTAAAACAGAGCAGATCGAAGAAAAAAAAGATAGCCTATTAGAACCATTCGGAGCAGATCGGAGAACCCATCGAAGCAGAATGAAGCAGAATCGATCGGAGTAGAACGTCAAAGGCGACGTCGACGTCTGGATGTTTTAAGAACCGATGTTAGAAAATCATGAATTATCGTGGAAAGAGACGGTATAATATGATTTTTGGAAGGGACCATTGAGTATTTTATGATAAATAAAGATATATGTAATTTAGCTTTATATTTGAAAAATACATGTAATTAACAGACTTAGCTAAGAGCATATATATATGTTAATATCCATTGTTATTAAGGTTAGGTGCCAATGTCGAACTAGTCCACTTGGTAAAAGTATGCCTCTTAAAAAGAAGGTCAAGGTATATTTGATGTAATAAAATCTGCTGTTAAAAAAAAAAAAAATTTAAGGTTGGGTATAATTAAATTTATGGATCACGTTTTGTTATTAAAAGATATATGAAGCGTGCCACGTTATAATGCATGCAAGTGTATAACCCACGCGCTTGCATCGCGTATGAACTTGTTCTCATTTTCGTCTCGTAAACGGACCAGACCCGATCTCCTTCAACTTATATTCGAAGAACTTTTTTTTTTCTTTTAATTTTTATTTTATTTTTTACTTTTCTCCTCAACAAAACCCTCTACTCGTTCTTTCAATTCATTTTCTCCATTTGGGTTCTCTGCAGTTCGCGATTCACCCTCAACAACTCGCTTCAAACTCAGGTAATCTTGCTCATGTTTCACGTTTTGCATGTTTTCATCTTCATAACAACTGCAAATCAACGCACTTCGTTCTATACTCATGTTCTTTATCTGAACAAAAAAGCCTTTTTTTGCTTTGTGTTCTTCCGGGGTTTGAGTGTACGGATTGTATTTGGGTTGTGTTTGTTCGGAACGAAGAATTTGATGGTGGTTGAGTTGTGTGTTGGTTCGTTTGATGGAATCACATTGCGATTAGTTCTACCCATCTTGTTGAAATCTTAATTTATTGTGTTATTGGTGCGTATATTGTTGTAATTTCTGTTGGGAACTTGTAGTCTGTGATGTGATAGGGTTTGAAGTTTGATCGATCAGATTAATGTTGCTTGTTGCTTTAAGCAAGTTTGTTCATGTTGTATTTGCTCGAATATGCTTTAAAGCTTTGTTAATGGTTGTAAATAGAGCGACTTATTGACTTTGTTTATTAAATCTGATTTCTTTTTTGCTCTATTGTCGCTTTTGTTCTTCAGTTTGTTTGCAGAAATTGGGTGTTATTTGGTTGTAATAAGTCAGGATTTGATCCATTAGATTAATGTGATTGACTCTTTGTTACCATAAGCTGTTTTGTATATAGTTGTATATATTCTTTGTATGTTCAAACCTTCTGTTTCATTTGGGGCTGGATCTTTTTATCCAAAACTTTATCTTTGTGAAATATTAATAAAATCCCAATATTATGAAAGTAATAACAGATGGAATATCTTCTTTGTTCAGTCTGTGTTCACTTCTTCTTTCTTTGGTCTTTTATGTTTTAATGGATATTATTGGAGTGTTTTGGTGCAGTGACAGATGCGATTTATTGTTATGTGTTGAAATAATTTTCTGTTTGATTTACTATTTTTTGCAGATAACTTGAATCCAAATGGATAACAATGATGATTGTAACATTGAACCTTCAGAAACTTATGCGTACGGTGTTTATGGACCTCTTGAAAGTTTTTCACGTGTTGGTGATGAATACCAGACCAAAATACCACAAATAATTTCAAATTCTGAGTATCGCAATTACATCAAAAACCCATTTACCGAGGATGAAGAAATGAAAAAAGGGGCACCAATTGATTTCTTGATAGGATTAAACATACCAATTGTTTGGATCAATCAAGTAAAGATGGAAGATAATGTGGATTCGAAATCTGATTTTTTATCAAATACTATGAACATTAAAAGTGATAATGTTCTTGTTCCGGGTTGCGTTTTGGAACCATGGAGTGAGATGGAGAAGGGTAGTTTCGTCCTAGGTTTGTATATTTTTAAGAAGGATTTTGTTCGGTTGAAGAGATTTATGGAGAGTAAAAAGTTAGGGGATGTGATGTCATATTATTATGGTGATTTTTACAAATCTGATGAATATAAAAGATGGTCAGAATGTAGAAAAAGTAGAGGCAAAAGGTGTATATTGGGACATAGAATATTTAGTGGATTAAGACAACAAGAATTTCTTTGTCGGTTGGTTCCGTATGTTTCTCAAGAATGTCAGAATTCGCTTTTGGAGGTAAATTAATCATACCTCATATTATGAATTTATAAATGTATGATATAATGATATTGTGATATTCCTTTTATAGTTTCTTGTTTGATGTGCTTAAAGACTTTGATTTACAATTTTAACCTTCTATATGATATATAGTGCTAAAAGAGATTTGACCATTTGACTAGTGTTCTTTGATGTTTTATGACTTTTAGTTTAATTTCAGCTGTTTATTTTGTTGTTATGCTAACTGGATATGACTTTTTAATTCATACCCGTGTTGGTAACTTTATATCATTGTTAATTTATTGAACGATGATTAATGAGAGGAATGTCAGTAATTCTATATGATTACTTGATTTGACATAATACCAAAGTTAATATCCTTTTATTGAAAAACATACTTTGAGATCTGGTGACTGATGATTTTAGGGCTTTTGACCGTTATAACGAGTTGAAAAAACGTAAGTCGTCTTGCTATGTTGGCAGTTGGTTTTCAGTTCAGATTGATGATTGTGATAGTGTCATATCAATTAGAGAGTTTACCTAATAAAATTCTGACATAAATAGTCAATTTCTGATTTATAGACTGATTTTGGCTCTTGATATTATGTGGCGAAAAGCCCATTATCAAATTTATAATTTAATATATTATTTCTCTGTCTTATTAGGAATGAGTTGGTTTTTGGGTAGCTTGTTTTCTTACAGGTTCATTTTGGTTCATCTAAATCACAAAACGGGTCAAATGGGTTACTTGAATTAAATCTTGCTAATAAAAACAAGTCCAAATGGGTGAAAAATGAGCTGTTTAAAAACTCGTTTAAGGAGTAAAAGGGGCAGAAGGAAAACAAGAAAAATAATTAATTTGGAACTCTAATAAGTAATAACCATAAATTTATTTCAAACCCTGAAAAAAGAGAAACCAAAGTTAAATGATGAGAAGTGATTTTTCAGATAAATAGTCTTGAAATCTAACCTAGAACTATTGGTTGCAAATCTAAAGAAACAATAAACAAAAATTAAAAACCTTAAATTACAATGGGATGGTCATGACTCATACATGATCATGGTAAATGAATGTATTTTTTTTTATGTCGAAAAGTTATAAACTTTTAATATTTTATCCATCAATGTGAAACTTTGTATTCTAACAAGAACTTTTGTATATATATCTTCAAATATTTAGTCTCTGTTATTTTTGAAACAACAATTTAATTTTTGTTTGTAAGAATTTTCCAGATTTCTAGGACATTTGGAGATTCAAGAATATCACTAGAACAATATGTTTTCTCCATAAAATCTTTAATTGGGATGAAATTCTTCATTGATGCATTGGCAATTGGAAAAGGTAAACAAGATTTAACAGGAAATGCAATAGAACCCACAAAAGAAAATCAAGCAATTCACATTCGCCCCGAAATCCCAACTGGAAAAGCGTGTTCTTCACTTTCTTCAAAAGAAATCATTCAATTTCTTACGGGTGATTATCGGTTAAGCAAAGCGCGATCCAATGATTTGTTTTGGGAAGCTGTTTGGCCCAGATTGCTTGCACGCGGTTGGCACTCAGAACAACCAAACGCGTACAATTATGCTGCTAACGCGAAGAATTCTTTGGTTTTCTTAATGCCAGGTGTCAAAAAGTTTTCAAGAAGACTGGTCAAAGGAGATGCTTATTTGGATTCTATAACCGATGTTTTGAATAAAGTTGCAGGGGACCCACAACTTCTTGAACTTGATAATGAACAAAATGGCGCGAGTGATATAAAAATGGAAGAACATGAAGAAGATGAAGAGGAAGAAGACGAAAATGGGTTTGTTGAGAAACAAAAAGGCCATTGTTATCTTCAACCTAAAACTCCAAATCTGAATCTGAGAAATGTTTTAATGAAGTTTACAGTTGTTGATACAAGTTTAAGAGGTGGAAAGATTTTTAGGGTTAGAGAATTAGACACCATGAAGTTGAGTTTAAGATCTGGTTCTGATGAAAGTCATAGTGAATTGGTGTCTAGTGATGATTCAGATGATGGAAACTTGTTTCTTGTGGATCAAGAAACGAATTTTAACCATCAAAAGGGCAGTAAGAAACAGAAAACATCTAATGAAAGAAAGAACCTTGAAAAAATACGCGTAAAGACTGTTAACAGTTCAGATTCGGTTATCATAAAAGCTAAATCGAGCAGGAAATCAAACCAAGAAAATTTAGGTCAGCATGCAAAAAGGCGTAGAAGATTGACCGCAATCACCGCATGCAGTCGGGTAGATTCAAAGGCGGGTTCGAGTTTGGATTCTCATGTGGGTTCATCATATCAGGCTAATAATAATAATAATAATAATCATAAATTGTCATCCAATTTAAGTTTTACTTCAAGATGCAGCTCAATTGATACCGTTGAAGAACAAAACCAGCCTCAATCAATCAATCTAATTGATTTGAATTATCCCCAAGTTACCCCTGAATTTGAGAATGATGAATTTGTGACCCAAGTTAAAGAAGAAAGAATCGAGTCGGTCCCACAGAAACAATCTGAAAACAATGTGGGCCCCAAAGAGCAAGAAAATGGCAGTTTAAGGAGACAGAGTACGAGAAACAGGCCACCAACAGCTAGAGCATTAGAAGCTCTTGCTAACGGGTTCTTGACGGTTAATACTAGAAAAAGAGGTAAAGAAGAATCAAAATCAAGAAATTCCAGAAATACCCTTGGTGAAATCGGGTTTATAAGCGAGTGTAGTACAGGTGACGCATCTTCTGCTGTAAAAGGAGATGATGAAAATGGTGAAATTGAGAAATAGTGAAAACCATATTTGTACATGTTGCAGAGTCGGGTAAAATCATCAAGATTCGGTTTTGATGATGACCCATTGAAGAGAAAATGGTTTGAGGTTTGACCCTGTTTCAGATTGGATTAGATTTGGTTATACTGTTTGACTTTTTTTTTTCTTTGTCATTGACCTGTTAAGATTTGAACGAGAATTAGGTATATGTAGGTGAACTTTCTTGTGATCTTGTTCATACAACGTTTTGTAACTATTTGGATGCGTATTTGGGATGGTTAAAAACTTAAAACTGATTATCATGTGAGGAGATTTATCCTTGAATTCTCATGAAAAATGACTTTCGCAGAGGATATCCTTGATTGGGTCCACACATGGGTCTACAAAGCTAAAACAAGTTTGATTTATTTATTTATTTTATTGTTATTTTTTTCTACTGGCTTGGGTTGGATTCGGTTTATAAGAGGTAAAGGACGGTTGAAATAGGTTCGAGTTTGAAACTCGGTTGAAATTAGTTTGGTTCGATTAAAACCAGGGTGTATAGAGTAGGCCCCACCTATTATATAGGGGCAACTTTGTAAAAAAGTAAAACCTATTTTAATTAAGTTTAAAAAGTTTAAAAGTGTTTTAATTAAGCTACCCAACTTTCATATTTTAATTAAATTATGAGTTTTAACATATTTTTTTTGCATGATTGTTTTTTTTTTCAATTAGGAAATATTTTTTCTTTTTTTAATGCTAATATATTTAGTTTTTTTCTTTCTATTTTGCAGTATAATTAACATGTTTTTTTTTTTTAATTTTTAATATAATTACATATATTAAAATTTTCTACCTCACATCTATTCTCTTGTTACTTTCTTGAAACAAATAAAATTTGATAATTGCCCGATTTAATTGTTTAGTAAGCAAAAGATACATTAGTGGTCTCATTGAAACAATTTTAAAACTTACTATTTTGTGACATTTTTTCATAGCAAATTATACGTAGAAGATGCCTATGTTATTATAGATTTTAGACATTTTATTTTCACATGTTTATTGCTCGTGATATGCATATACGAATTATGTTCAGATAGTGTTTCTGTATTATAATTATGTATGGAATTGTTTGTTATAATTGCAATATTTAGTAAGCTAAAGGTGACAATAAAGTTAAAATAAATTTCAAAGTTATGTGAATAAAGTTATTCGATCTTAAATTCATGAAAGTAACGTTGATCAACTTATGCTTTAGTTATCTTTAATTCTATAAACCATTTCCATTTGTGCTACTCTACAACCTTAATCACAAATAGATAATGCTTATCAAAGATTAAACTTGTTGAGTGTAATACTGTTTGGGGTAGTATCATATATAAATCATTGTCCTTTAACGTTATGCTATTCAAAAGGAGATGCCGTCGCAACTTCTTGCCCGTTACTTGCTACTATATTGTAAATTTTATCTTTCTCATAATTAATACAGGAATATTGTCATATAAGAGTATAATACGCACTAATTTGATGCTTTCCTACAAATCTCCTTTTATTTATACTACTAACGAATACTTTACACTCCGATAAATAAATAAAAAAAGGTTTGTTGAACAAGAGACCTTACGGACGTAATTTGATATAAGGGTAATGTAGAGTAATGTTTTAATCTAAAGCTGAATAAATTTGTTTGTTTGTTTGCGAGTTAGACTAGACGATGCTACGTTAAAAAAACCTTTAAGATGTTGATACGTGGCCTTAAGAACACATATTATGATTATACATAATTTTTCTCATAAATTTTATTCCAACGTGGACAGCTTGAGAAGCAGTAACGTGGACTTGCTAATTCTCGCGTATGTAAACAACAGTCACAAACAACACCGCAGAAAATAAAAAATGGGTCAAGCATTTCGTCGAGCATCTGGCAGGATCCGTACCCCTGCACCTCCATCTTCATCGTCTCAGCTCAACAAGCCACTTGATCGAACCCAACCGGCGGTCTCCGTCGATAACAAGCTTCCCGTTGATCGTAACGTTGACCCTAGTTCCGGTAAGCAAAGTTTCAACTCAATTCTTACTTGCTTTCTATCAAAATGACCGCCCATTTACGCATTGCGATCAGTTTTCAAAACTTGTACCCCAATAGGCCAATACATTGACCACATAATGCTGAATCATACCAATACCTTAGAATGCGTTCTAAATTCATTCATACCGTTTGAAATTTATCATTAGAGAAAAAGCAATTCGGTCTGCTTAGGTAGGTTTAAGAATTGTATAAACTAGTTAGGGTTCTTCTGGCGAACATTGAAGCAACGGTAAGGTTACTGTCATTTTGTGTACCGGTTTGCTCTAGTTAGGGTTTTTCTTTCTAGAATTTGACTGTGAAGAATCTTTATGATCAAGCGTTTGGGGAAGATATAATGCTTATTAAATGTGCTAAACAAATGATCTTCATCTGCTACACATCTTCTTGGCTAAAAATATGTTTAAGTAGATGTTTAAGCTATTAAAATAGGGTAATTAGAACTCAGTGTGGTTATATTTGTAACTCTTATAATTCTCATATCACAATCTAAGTAGCTGATCTGTAACCCTAGTATTGATATAAAGCTGATATTGCAGAGAGATATTTTAGTTCATAGTATTAAGGTTGCCTCTAAAAGTTATGCAACTTAATAATATTACTTCAGTTTTCAACTTAATATTCTTGGTTTAAAAAGTCGCGTCTGGTGCGAGGCGATTAATGAAGCGCGTCATGTACTTTTGGGTCAAACTTGATCAAACTTATGGTATGTAGGAGACTGATGTAAAAACAACCAAACAAATGAAGAACTTATGAAATGTTTGTCTGACAAAAAGGTTGATAAGTAAAACTAAAACAGAAGAAAGTTTTGGTTGTACATAAGTCAGTCATGTTTGAAGCTTATTGCTGATACTGTTTCATTAATTGATATGTTATTGTCAATAATCTTGCATTATTTTATTTTATCAGATGGTCAACCAAGAAACATTTCTGATGATGTTTCTGAAGAACGTGATTCTCAATATGATGCAATGCTTAACAAGATGGTTGGCAGAATTCAAACAAAACCTGGAGGCAAATTGGAGATGGGTGAGGTGAGTTGACCAACTTTTATGATAATATTCATGTGACTTTTTTATAAATAAATGTTTTTAAACTGAAAAATTCTGTGGTCTTCAACTTACAGTAATTCAAGAAACTTAAAATACATCCAATTGATGCATAGATTTAAACACAATCTAAATCTACACATCCATAAGTAAACGGGTCAAAACATGCAAATATTAAATTGCCAAATTACTATTTATGCAGGCTTTTGTGGTTGACAAGTACAAAAGACCAATGCCAAAATTGAGAAATACAACTTCAGAAACGAGCAGATACGAGCAAAGACCCGCGCCACCTGGAACCCTAAATGTAGCCCAACTTCGCCACATCATCCTTTTATACCAAGGTAAAGCTGATGATCATAATGGGCCTATGAATGTGAACCAAATTGCAGAAAAGTTTAGAGTTGATGTTGATCAGGTTCAACGGGTCGTGCAGTTTCTTTCAATGCCTCCAGAATATTTCAATAAACAGAAAAAAGATTCAAGATGATTTACACTTTAAAGCTTATATCAGTGGTTGTTATAGCAGCAATGAAAATGATTTTACAGGGATGATAATGTTATTTAGAGATTTGACAGGAAATTTGTAGCATTAAAGTTGTTTGTGGTGGATACATGCATCTTCATATTTTAAATAATAACTTTGAGAAAAGTTGCATAACTCGGGCAGCAACTATTTGTATGAATTTGGATTCTGTTGATCAGTTTGAGTAGCTGTTAGGTTTACAGTTTTACACATTAGTCCATGTGTTGTATGGTTGATTTGATAGTTTTTTTCCTTGTTTTTATTGGATTTATGGTTTGTAGTCTAGATATGAATTTATTTATTCATTTACTTTTCCCTGTGAAAATCCGTTACTAGTAAAGTCATGGGACATCTATAATGTCCTATTAACAAAGATGTGCCGTAACCCCATTTGAATTGCAAAACCGATCCTAGCAATTAGGATAGCTTTGGTTTTAGGAGCCAGAGAAATAATATGCACGACGCGTAGAACACTCTTGAGAAATTTCAAAAGCCTTCGATGCTAGGAAACCAAATGTATGAAAGACAAAAGGGATAAACATGTGTTGATTCTCCAAATAAGCTTTCTTGTTTCGAACGGGTTGATATAGGCAACACTTCAAACACTACAGGTCAAGACAATTAATCTAAAAATTATGTGAATAGAATGAGTTCAAACATGTCAAAATGGTTAATAACATATTTGATGAGAAAATCATTAAGGATTACCCTGAATGACCTATTTGTTTAGTTACAACCTCTATTAACTTGACTTAAATCAATGATTTAAAAAAAAAACCGACTCATTTATACCTAAACAGATTTTACTTAAAACGAGTCTTGACCTATGTATGTTCTGCCCCGTTACCCTTCAACCCAACCGGCCCATTTTACAGGTCTTAATTGAAACCGTCTTATTTTTTTCTAGTATTCTTTATCCAAAAAAAAAAAAAAAAAAAAAAAAGAACATATCGACGGATGGTAAATGACATCTAATCTGATATAATTTCCCGAGGAGGCATCTCATATTGGATGTTTCATACTTTCATTGCTTCAAAAGAGAAAGAGGGTTTATGTATTGAGGCCCAGACTCAAACTACCTATAAATAGGGGCAAAAAGGAAAGATCAACTTAGGGTGGAGGGAGTGGTACCCTTCCAAACTAAACTACCATCTCAAATTACCCAATCAAATTATGTCACATCAAATGCTCAAACTACCTTCTCAAGTACCCTCTATTAGTGGCAATGTTACCCTCCCACTACCCTCCCACTTTTTATTCCTAAGTACCACTTTTTAAACACAAAGTACCACTTGTTAAACACAATTGCCAGTTTGCCGATTCGGCAAAAAGTAGCTGCGTGAACCCAAAGTTATAGTAGCCGATGGAGGTGGCGGTGGTGTTGCCGAGAGGGTAAAGTACCCTACTCCCCTTGCCAATGACCACTCCCTCCACCCATACACAATTCATACTTCACAGTGTTACATTACTTTTTTATCATCTTCTTACTTCATCAAATTGAACCGTAGATTTGTAAACAGTTGGTTGTATCAATAATGACAATAGATCAATTTATGCAATAGATTTATATTTCTTCATGAAACAATTGCGACGATCGCTAATAATGGGTTATTGAACTTATTTCCTCTAGTATTTCACCATGAGGCCGGGAGCATGAATAATTGTTAGTTAGCAAGAATAGGGGTGGTGTGTGGTTAATTACTGCAAGTTTAATAAAGTCATAATAGAGAAAAGGTATCCCATGCTATATATGATTGTTGACTTTTGGTCAATTGCAAATTTGGTCTAATTTGAAAAATAAACAAAAACCGTACTCAATTATCAAAGCCCGCAAATCTAATATATCATTGGACAACATGTTTCATTTTTATATTCTAAACACTCAACTCTATATGATCAAAAAAACATAAGTCACATCAATATGTAAACACACTTGAAAAATCCCAAATTTAATGAACTTATTAACGAATTAGATTAGTGACATGCAAGCAAGCTCTAGGTTAACCTTCATGCGGTGAAGCTCAACAAAAGGTGCCCCTTGGTTCCCCTCACCATTTTCTTCAAGTTGTCAGGATGTATCTTCTTCTTGATATCGTTATCTTGGATCTTATTCTTCATATTGTATAAGCAATTCTCTAATGCGCGCGTTAAATGCCTCCACCTTCCTTTTGTATTCCTGATCCTCAAGTTTGTACCTCTCGGTATCTTTAGTCATATTTTCAATCTCTTCTCCTCCATTTGCATTTCCAACTATGAGTTTATCTCTCGATCTTACCTGTAGATAATAAATATCTCAGCTGTGAATGTAAGAGTCTATTTCAAAGCGTTAAATGCACTTATCGAATAAGTCCATGTTCAACTCTTGAAACTTAGCTCGAGTGAATTTCATAGAAAAATCAATCCCATCATGCAAGAAATCTATATCAATTGAAGTCTGTGTAGTGCTTGAAAGAATCCGTTTTGCTTTCTCACATGCAACTCGCAACCTCCCCATTGCTTTTAAATTCCCGGTTAAATCTTTATTCCATCTCCTCTTGAATTCTTGAACACAATGATTCACCATACAGTTATCAAAATCCTCACCTCCTAAATGAGTGTCACCAGCAACAGCTCTCACTATAAAAGTACCCTCTCTATTAATAGTCAATATAGAGACATCAAAAGTACCACCACCTAAATCAAATACTAGCACGTTCATCTTCCTAGGAACATCAAACTTGTTGTTTTGACCGTATGCAATTGCGGCCGCTGTTGGCTCGTTGATCATGTGGATGATGTTTAATCCAGCAATAGTACATGCATCTTTTGTTGCTTGACGTTGTGAGTTATTAAAATATGCAGGGACCGTTACAACAACATCTTTCACATCTTTTCTAAGGTATGATTCAGCAATCTCTTTCATCTTGCCGAGAATCATTGCTGAAATTTCTTCGGCCCTAAATTCCTTTGTTTGACCTTTGTACGAGACAACAATCTTTGGTGTGTCTCCAAACCCTTCTACCACCTTAAAAGGCCATTGCTTAATGTCAGTTTGCACGTTAAAATCACTATATCTCCTTCCAAACAACCTCTTAGCATCTGAAAATCCACTAAACAATGTTAGCAAAAGATTGGTTTAATTTTAAGTAGGATCTAGTCCACTTTTCATAATACATTAGTTCTTTTTTAATTTATTAGAGCAACAAACACACACATCTAATATACTCCAAAATCCATTTTACATCTATCTTTGCCAAGATTTGCATTCTCCATCTTCAGTATATATAGAGGGCAATCGGTTCTCCTAATATTGAATAAAAAGTGATATTCTATCAAATCTCTTTTTTACATTTTTTAACACATATAATTTAGAACTTATATACAAACTCTTATATTCAAAGCAATCAACATTTTATAAAACAAGAGAGAACCAGTAGACTGACCAAATATGGTGTTAGCAGGATTCATAGCAATTTGATTCTTGGCACCATCACCAACTAGACGTTCTTCATCAACGAAAGCAACAATAGAAGGTGTGGTTCTGTTGCCTTGTTCATTTGGTATGATTTCAACCCGACTTTGTTTCCAAACCGCCAGGGCCGGTCCTAAGGAATTGAGTGCCCGGGGCGAGCCAGAAAAAAGTGCCCCTTTACAGTTTCTTCTCCGACGAAAAGATCTTCATCTTCAACAGTGACGGAACCAGAAACTTTTAAGAGGAGGGTCACAATATAATTATTTTACATCTGTTAGCGTGCATATCTAACTATGTTTTTTTAAACGATTAATGAAGAAGATTCATAAGTATATAATTAAAATAAAGTTAATTTTATTGAGTTTTTCTCCTCTTCTTATTATTATTTTTAACAATTCAATCGAATATAAAGATTTATAAGGGTATTATTAAAATAATAATACAAAATAAAGAAACTCAATAAAATTAAAACCGATGAAAAAGGAGAGCCACTCATCTACTCTGTACGGTAAAACCAATATAATATTATATTTTCTTGAAAACCCATATTTACTTTTACTATCTCATCAATCATCCCTTCATCTTCTTCTTCTTTACAAATCTCAGAAGCCATAGCACCGCCTGTATGGCCGGAAAACCTTTAACATATTTTTTTTCTTTCTCAACTTTAACTACTCTACAAGAGACGATCAAGAGGGTCAATATACAAGAAAACATGTACGCTGAGTCCTCTAGTAATAATGGAGGTATCTTTCAACTGCTGCAACCATCTCCGGCCCAAGAAACAATTTTGATTATACAAAGTTCAGTCTTGATCTTGCCGATTTGAGGCCCCTCCGGCGATTGGGCCCTGGGCGGCCGCCCTGTTCGCCCATGCTCAGGGCCGGCAGTGGCTACTGGCTTCATAGAAACTCAAAATAATCGAAGCTTAAAGAGCTCGAGTTTGAGACCGTGTTTAACTTACTAAACTGACTAATTTTATGCAGGTAGAAACATGATATTAACAGTATAATTTTGTCACAATTCTCCGGTGCTGTTTCTCTGGAGAAAGTGAGAAACTATTGTTGGTGTTAAAAAAGTTAACAAAACTCCCTGCTATCTAAATCATTTTACACATACACTCACTAGCCCTTGAAATTTGTCTTTAAACCCCTAAAGAATATAATGTTACCAAACGCTTACGTTTTCTTTTTTCGCTAGTGCATATTAAAGAAAGGACTCAAGGAGTATAAATCAATTATGAAAATACACTATCTTTTCACAATTGAATAAAATAAATAATAATTGATTAAAATCAATAATGAACAAAATCGGTATAATCGAGCTAACGTATGATGCTTGAATGACTTTTATATATATGTACTATTTTTGTTTTATCTTATGATCAAGTTAATTTAAAAAATCATAGAAGCTTGGTTCTTTTAAGATTTATTAGAAAGAAACACATGTACTTCTGAAGCACAGTTATACGTCGTGCACATCCAAATATTTTATTTATTTCCTTAATTACTTAAACTACCAAATCTTGACATGTATTTTAACCATGTTAAACGACCGTCCGCAGTCTTCAAGGCGAAACATGTATCTTTTTTGAAGACCAAGGTGTTGCTAGGTTTCAATATCGAATTATCAATCATAATTCGTGTATATTAGAGGCACGCCAAAGCTCGGATCAATGTTTAGGCCCCAAGGCACCCTCGAGAACATATAATATATATAATTTTCTTAGTTCTACGCAAACTCCGACGTCATAATATGCAAATTTCATTGAATGCATTCCTTATTGTAAACATACAAACTTTTCTTTTATCATATATACGGGTGTGAACAAAAGTTAGTAGTAAGACTCTAATGAGCCAAATGCTTAGCAATTCATTCGTTAATTGTTTGACGATAAGAAAGTAAATTGATTGTTTATGTAGTGAAACATAATTAAACAAACAAACATGAACACATATCTCGTTATTGATGTACATTCATGAACATTCATTTACTACATTCCTTTATGTTCATTTATGTATCCGTTCAGATTATAGATTAAACGACCCACCCATCCATTCATGTTGGCTATAAAACATCGACAACTGTTTAATCGTTTTTCAACACCAGGTGTTTGGTTTGGATTTGAACGAACAGTTACAAAAACGCACATCGCGAATGCATTTATTTTTTAACAAAACACAAACGAACCGCAATTCAATTTTATCTGAGTCTTTTGTTTATTTTTGGTTAAAACAAAAACAAATGAAAACAAAGATGATCATATTGCTATACATTCAGTCCCTTGACATGCTAATTAATAGAGTTTCCTACCAAGACTAATCAAGAATGAGCATGCGATTAAAAATGCTTTAAAACTTATATCCTTAAATATAGATAACAAAACCTCAAGGTCTTTTGAGCAAATCAAAGAAACAAAATACCAATTCCCGAATATTCGAATATATCCTACAGAAATTACTGACGTGGATCCAAGCTGCTGGGCCCACCATCGTAGACCGTCAAGCTGAGAACCATCAAATAGAAACATATCCACGTGGCAGTTAATCCCCCTCACCTTCACCACCCTATAAAACCACCGTATCACAATATTATTTTCATCACAACATAAAAAGCAAAAAT
>WOUH02000022.1:6569052-6588521 GCA_009936405.2 Stevia rebaudiana | reverse complement strand
AGGTGGGGTGGAGGCTTAGGTTTTTGGGGGCGGGAAATTGTTTGATGAGACGGTTTCAACGCCACTAAAGTGAGTTCAATCAGGGTACGTTTGATACCCTTCCTACACCTTCTTAAAACAAGAACCTTTCTTAACATAACCTCACCCTTCCTTTCCTTGTATTGTAAAGGTAAGTAAAAAATTGTTTTTAATTCAATATTGTACGAACGGTTCCTTCATATACATACATTAACCAGATAAAACACCAATGCCACTAGACCAAAGATCTTTAGGTTGTCAAAAAAATAAGTCCTACAAAATCTAAAATCATTAACAAAGACTATAATAAATTGTTGTTGCATTCTAAATCACAAGACCAAGTTGATATATGAAGTTATAACATCAACGTCCTACAATAAACCATCTCAATATTTTTATCTCATATACCCAACACCATCACAAAGTGCTAAAAGGGTCAACGGTCAAAATTGATATTAACTTTTTCTATAATCTGATCACGATCTTCATCCTGTTTGTTTTGTATAGATAGGTCAAAATGGTATTTACAGCTTTGCTGTCAGTTACTGCCTCTTGTTGCCATGTCGATTTACAACCTCGCGTGCATTTTGCACCAAACACGCGAATTCTTTCACATCTTGAAAACTGAAATTAACAACCCGTTTGACTGTGATTATCATCTCTTTGTTTGTTTGTTCTTCTTCTAAAATCGCACTAGCAGATTTGAAAGCATTTCTTGATTTCATAGAAGCTTCCATTGCAAGACTTACATCACTAGTCTGCAAATTAATTGCCAAAAAACAAAAAGAAGACTAAATATCTATTTTTAATAAAAAAACAGGTAGTGGGATATAATGTTTCATTGCATTTTATGAGTATGAGCTTACAAGATCAAGCAGCCTCATTAAATTGGCTTGATTTTTAAAAACATCATTTTTATGGTGTGTGATGCTTTTTGACATTATGGTTTTATCCATTGTTGCTTGATTGTTTAAGTTATCAACATCAGATGCAGAAGATGATGGTGACTCGCCTGCATAGGTCAAAAAAATTTATAACAAGTGTAACTGTTATTTTATTAAAAATATAATCGAATGTTTCCATAATTATAATCTCTGGTATATAAATTGACAAAATTTGAAAATACCTTGAGTAACCATTTGCATACTTGTTTGCAAGTCTTGTTTGGTCAACAAATCTTTGCAATAAACTATCCTCATACATGCAACTTCCATACATTTATATGCCAATGACGAAGCAAACATTTCTTTTTGTTTCTCGTATTCTAGAGCACAAATTCTGCAAAAAGTCAAAGGGTATTTTGGTCATTTCCCCTAATTTAATACAAACTTCACAGAAATTAGCCTTAATACTCAAAATCGCTACAAAATTGAAAGCACAAAACCTAAACCTGTTAATTTAAACCCAGTACCCAAATCTGTAAATTTCTGTAAACCACAGGGACCATCTGTGTAATTAAATCTAATAATAATAATAGTAATACTAAAGCTTTTAAGTTTTACTTACTTGGAAAGTTTAGCAGAAGTCGTGTAAACACTAATCGCATCGACTCCTTTTAATTTAATGATGTCAGCA
This sequence comes from Stevia rebaudiana, assembly GCA_009936405.2. Classification (NCBI taxonomy): domain Eukaryota; kingdom Viridiplantae; phylum Streptophyta; class Magnoliopsida; order Asterales; family Asteraceae; genus Stevia; species Stevia rebaudiana. The sequence continues at coordinate 6,586,928 of WOUH02000022.1, read as the reverse complement.
GTGCAAGTCTCCAAAAGAGAAGCAGCACAAAGAAACTTCAAAGCGGAGTCAAAGTAAGCATTATTGCACTCATAATCAAATCCAGAAATCTGCAGAGGTTAAAAAAATATAAAACCTGAAATAAAGTTTAAAATGAGAAAAAAAATAACAAACCTTTAAACGGTCAGCATAGTCCTTTGACTCCTCAGCTTTTTTAAAGGCAGTCAAAGCAGTTTGACTTTGACCAGACGCAAACTCCTTCAAAAAGCTTATAACACTGAGATTTTTGCCACAATCAGTCACAACTTTAGCATTCTGATTAGCAGCAACTCCAGATAGTTTCATAACCTTTGACCGATTTTGACCAGAATGATCAAATGTTTGCACCTCATTTGAATCCACAGAAACCTTTTTTAAATTCTTTTTTACATTCGGGTTCGTTTCTTGGCTGCTAATATCACCCAATTTTGCTTCAGATCCAGAACGCTTAATGCCAACAATCTTACCATCATTAATTATCTTAACACTAACATCTGCTTCAACTCTTCTCGTTTTATTGAGTTGACCGCTCAACGAATCAGACGCCTGTACCTTTACTCTTTCAAAATTAGGTATTTCATATTTATCTATAGTACCATTAGCGTCGGTTGTATGTTCCAGATTATGATTATTTCTAATCTTTGAAGTTTCTTTATGTTTTGAGACAACTTTACCACCATTGTCCTTTTTGGGAATTTCAGACCTAACGAGAACTTTTCTTGAAATATTTTCTTCTCCAACAAGAAGTGAATTTTTGTCCAGATTAATAGGAGATGACAAAACTGACCCTTTTCTTTCTTGCAAGTTGAGCCGTTTACAAGAACCAGAAACTACTGAAGAACTTGAAGTTGCAGCAAATTCAGAATCTTTTTGACAAGAAATTGGATATCTTTGCTGCTGATTTTTCTCATGATTTGTGTCGACTGAATTCTCTCTACTAAGTGATAACTTTATTTTCATTGATTTTCCTTTATTTAAACATTTGTCATCAATAGACTCTTTTACCTCCGTCTTTAATCTCTTTTCTTTCCTTTTTATTCTATTTGCACTGTTTTCCAATCCGTTTTCAAGAGGTTGACTTTCTTGCAAGTCTTTCAATTTCCTTTTCTTTGCTTGAATTTCCAACTTTTTATCCATTAAATTACTTTCAGTCTGTGTTTTGAGTGAAATTACCAATCCGTCCTTGGGCTGATAACCTCCATTTCTTGAGTTTAGCTCCTCACTTTCATTATTAACCTTTTTTGAAATTACATTCTCATATTGCTCAGATCTGATCTTGTTTTTCAGCTTTTTAGGCTTCACATCATCTGAAAACATAGGGGCAAATCAGTACTTTCACATACAATTATCACATTTATCAACAAATATATGTATACCTATTTTCTCAAGCAACGGTTGGTTGTTTTCACTCGAACTTTTTCTTTTCAGTCTACTAAGCTGTTGAATATCCATTGATGAATGTGAAGTGATCTTTTTTAGGTCATAATTCCCCAAATTACCCCTGGTACCATTAAACTGAAAACTGTATTGATTCTGAGAAATTAATCGAAGATTCAGTTCCTGAACCGCCTTTGTGGTTTCATCCTCACTAATATCACAATTAATCCTTCCAGACCTACACAATTCCAAAAAAAAAAAAAAATTAAAAAACAAATGTTGGAATTATCACATTTAAAAAAAAGAACTCACAGCCATGTTGTCATGCTACAAAGCCATTTATCAGGCATATTAGCTGGCTCGATATCAATTGGCAAAAGTCGCCATTTTTCACAACGATCACATGCTACCCAATTATCCGGAGGGACAACGGGACCCACTACTGTTTGCTGAGAGACTGCCACATCAGCAGACATTGCATTTTTCTCAACATTTTCCACTTTTATTGCTTCATTATCAGTTTCAAGTATTTCCTTATAGCTATTTCGCACCTTTACAATATCTTTTAAAGCACTTTTCTTGTCTTTCATTGGTCCAGAAATCCTAGACCTCGAGTTCTCCTTTCTGTTAACGGCGGTTAACTTATTTTTTCTTTCGGAGGGCAGTTTTGTCATATTGTTAGATACTTTTACTTCATGTGGTTCATGATCGATCGCTTTAAGACCACCATTTTCAAAACAATCTGGATCCTGTCTAATATCGTTGGAATCATTCTTGCAAACTATCAGTTTAATTCCCCTTGAATCAAGTGAAAGCTTTTTGACATTTTTCGGTTTATAACTTTCATCAGATTCTTTGCTTGTAGAATCAGAGCCAAACAATTGATCTTTTATCGATACTTTTTTTATTTTTCTCATCTTTACAGATGCATCCTTTTCAACTCCTCGATTTGCTTCCGATGTTACTGAACTGGATGATGGTTTGACTTTGAAACTTTTGGTCAACCCTTGTTTACAGTCAACTGATTCTGTTACCATAACTTTTTCATAAACAGATGATGAACCATCAACAGCAGAAGATTTTATTATTCTCTCGATGATCAAAGGCTTATTTAAGCAAATTAAACTCTCATTTAATGGTGAAAGTAGCCGATTTCCAGGGATAAAGATAGAACTCATATCCTATAACATAGTTACAGAAAAAGAAATTAATCATTAACAAATATTAACATAAGTATATAACAAAACATGAGTTAAATAAACATGATTAAACTTACACGCAGTATGCTATTTGCAGAATCAATATAAGTGTCATGAGATTCAATTGCAGAGTTGCAATTATCTTCATGATTGTTGCTAATTGAAGAAGATGGAGTAAGAAGTCCAAGACCACCATAAATTTCATGTTTTTTTATTGCGGGATTAAAAGAACCGACCTTAATCCGTACCTTCAATGACGACCTATGTTCAGTTGGATTTACTAAATTACCAGAAATAATTTCACGTTTTGATACACGTGTTTCATCATTCAACAAAGATGGATCTTTATTCGCAATGCCATCAACAGATGTAACATTTTTATCAACAAATACATCTTTCTGGTACAATGCAGCTGGTTTAACAGGTTTGACCGGATGGGGTTGACCAAAAGCACCCTAAATGGTAACACAATTCACAATTGTCAACAAAAAAAACATAATTCCCATGTAAATTGTTAGAAATAACAAAAAAAAAATGTAACTTGTGTACCTGAAAATGAAAGTTATTAGGTGAAGTTGATTTGTTGAGACACAAAGCATTCACATGAGAATGTATTGATGGAGGAAGCTTATATGAGGGTAAAAAGGACCCATAATCACCATATTTGGGTCCTGTGAATAAACTAGTTATATAACTGTCGCATCAGTTTTCCGATGAATATTTTATTATGCGTGACTTACCCAATGTTTCTGCAGACGCATTGTTTTCGAAATCTTTCTGAAAATGACCCAATACATTTTGAAGTCTGTCATCCTAAAAAAAAAAGCAGAAACACAAATGTTACTAATGATTATAAAACAAGAATAATGCGCTTGATATTTGCACATGAAAGTTTATAAAGATCAAGGTAACTGAAAAAAAAGATAGTCATAATTCATAAGTGAGCAAATGCTTCTTCAAGAATGTGAAATAACATCCAGATTATGAAGAAAACACACTTATGAACAAATTTGGGGATTGGAAACATTTTCCTAATGGATTAAAACTCATGATTGTGATCAGAATCAAACACAAGAAGATTAATGTCATTTAATTTCTGAGTTGGGTAAAATGGAGCATTGAAGAATGCACAATAGAACTCAACTTTAAGAATTAACTACCCACAACTTAAATTTAAGTTAAGCTTGAATTATAACTCTTTTCTTGGTTAGATTTGATGTTCAAAGTTAAAGTTTTTGCAGAGAATAAAACATGATATGAAGTTCTTGGTGTCCAAAACTCTCAATTCAGTGAACTACAAACAGTTACAGAATGAGAATACAATGTACTACCAACAAACATGAATCCAATCAACAATGCTGATTCTTTTCTTTGGAATTTTCATTAGGTATATCAAATCAGTTTGGTAAAATCCGTGGAAGAACAAATATATGATGAAAAATAGTCAATTGATCACTCAACGATCATCATAAACTTCTTAGTCCAACCAATCAACCATCACCACAAAGTTCCTAATTTTAATTCCCTTTTTCAACAGCATAAGAAAAACAACTAGAAGATCAAACTGCTGCAAGAACTAAAGAAAACAAAACTCTTACAATGGAAGAAAGAGCTGTATCAGGGTCAATAATAGCGTCAATGTCGTCAAAACGAGCCTCTCCTTCTTCAAACTCACTTTCTTTCACCATCTCTAATCGACAAACCTAACCCTAAACGTAAACCTAAACCTAAAATCACCCCCAAAACCCTAACCTAGTATCCTAAAGTCCAACATAACTGATCACACAACACACATTACTAATTACTAAAAATCACTAAACGTATACCAAAACAGAACAAAAGAACAACTTAAAACCCTAGAAAACCAACAATCGAATTCGTCGGGGCTGATCGAAAACCCTCGATGAACCACTTTTGTGATCAAAAGAACAAGACGAAACGAAAAACCACGTATGAGTGTATATGTGTGTGAAACGATTGTATAAGCGTGAACTTCGGTCAGTAATTCAAGAACAGTGTTCGTCGGAGAAGCTAACAGAGAGAGATGAATCAATCGGCGCAGATGATCGAAGTTTTGGTTTTTGATTCACGAAATTGGTTTTGATTTTGTTAAAATGAGATTATACAAGAATGAAGTAATAAAGACGGTGAGGGGATGTTTTGTGGTTTTTGTTTATTTATTTTTTATTTGGGCTTTCTCATGTTAGGGTCCAAATAAATGGATATAAAAGACCATTTTCAAAAGCTAGAAAATTAACACCTCGAGTCCTCGATATCGAAAGGTCAACAACCTTTTGATCTTTTTGTAAAAAAATTAAATGTTATAATAATGTAAAGGTGTATAAAAAAATTCAACTAGGTTTATGTTACTTGTGTTAAGTTGAATTATTCATCATATTATCACAAAAAACATCACTAATTAACTCGTTTGTGTTATGTTGAATTATTCGTCATACTATCACAAAAACATTAGTAATAAACTTGTTTTTTAGTTTATCATATTAGTATTAGTATTAACAAATTATAGTATACTACTAATAAGGATATTATGAGAATGTGCTCATCGTATATGCACTCATTTCTTATACTACTAAACATTTTGTATATTCATACATGTCTTTCAAAATTTGAAACAATCTTTAATGGAAATTTAGATGGTTACTTACATTCAAGTGTAGTAAGTTGTTTCAGATAGGTTTTAAAAAAAATTTAGATGGAAATTTCTTCATTAGTTACCAATACAATGATACTCAAACCGTATCGAATAGAACACGCTGAGCCAAATCTTCTTCATGTAAAACCTGCTTGATTTAGATCGGGAAAATTGTTTTATAGTCTTGACATTATTATCATGACGTGTTAAGCATTTTAAATGTAAGCAATAATATTCCCAGTAAGTCTTAATGGTTCAAAAACTAAGTCAAATACAAGTTTAGAAAATAAAAATAAATAATGAACGAATATGTAAATGATAGGCCTTTTAGTCTCAATAATAACTAATACATACAATTAAACAAATATGTATGCAATGAACGTGAATAAACATGTATAAACAAAAGTAAATGAACAAATCACACATGTGTTCATATCCATTCATTTAATTATTTAAATAAAACTTTTGTAAATGTTTTTCTAGTTCACTACCTAAATAAACTTTCATCCAACAATTCCCTAACATTGAGATTGAGTTTGTTTGCATACCTGATTCCGTATAGTCTCATAATGAGGTTTGAGGTTTGACTTTTATCGTAAGATTATCCACCATCATGGTTTTACTTTTTAGTCATGGGCATAAAACTAGGGTTCTTCAACTAACTTTACTTCAAAAGCTCACTTGAAAAATAGCTAAAGAAAACTCCCTCAAGATTGACTCGTTAGCCAGTAAGGCTAGCTAGGCATATCTAGATTTGTTTTATTTTTTATTTATTATGTATATAAATATTTATAATGGTGGCCGAGCTCGTTTATTGGTCGAGCTATCACTTTCTAAAAGCAATGCTTGTATAAACATAAACATATGTTGTAAAATATGCTCGGGTACTCAATGATTACTCCTCAAAATCAGCTCGTTTACAAATCGAGCCAGCTCGGTTCCGCTCATTAAAAATACAAAAGTTTAGCCTCAGTTCATTTACAAACTAAGTTTATCACAAGCCGACACCGATTGTTCTCCCCTAGACTACATAAAAACTCAAATTAATCATTCTTGTAAGCAATATATTTAAGTATATAGTTAAGAGACATAATAAGCAATTTTTGTGTTTTGTTATCAAGACTACATTCTCATAAGTATACACCAATCCTCATGTCACATCATACAAAGAGTATGGCATACATATGGTAGGGCAAAAATGGTAAAAATTTAATAGACTATACGATTTTGACAGTAATCAGATTTATCATATTTGTGAAAGTGGCAACACAGCATACTAGTTACATGACTTGTCAATTATCACATAAAAAAATATCACACGCCTTTTGTTTAATCATACAAGTCGTATGACCACTGGTTTCTAGATGGTATACGTGTATTGTTTCTTTAATTCTACACTTGGTTGATATGTTTTAACACTTGTATATAGTAACCTCTATCCTTGTAATAATAACCCCGTAGGTTTTGTTATCTAAAACATGTTCTTAAATATCAAGAATCAATATAGTCTGATGTCTTTTAGACAACATTCATTACCAAATGCACACCACTTTAAATGGTTTTAGGACATGTTAGCAGTAAAAAATATATATATATAATGAAGATCTAGTTCACATAATATACGTCATATATATATATAAAGAGACACGTAGTTCCCCTCTTAAGTTGCTTAGTTGCGCATGGTGATCACAATGCACACATATTTACACACTAGTATAACTTTCAAAACGAAACAAAATTACAATAATTGCATCATAACAGACTTCAATTATCATACTCACAAACTTCTTGTCATAATGTTGATATGTATACCATGAAGCATCGTATTAAAGACAGACAAAAAAAAGATAGATGATGAACATTCATCAAGTTATTTCAGCAAACCAAACTTAACATATATCATGATGCCTAATTGTCTCCTTGTCGCAACATCCTTAGGATTGAAAGAAAGAGGTTTAATATGTCAAGATAAAGAGTCACCGATGCCCAAATGTATTCATCGTATGTAAATCGCTTGATCAAGTTTTCAGTGTCATAGATTATGTACCCAGAAAACAACACTGCACCAAATCCACCAAAAATGGCATTTGTAGCAGGTCCAAGAGGGAAGAACACCTGCAAGCCAGATCAACACTTTTTAACCATTTTATAAATTTTATTATTTAAAATAACCAACATATTAACTATATTTACAAAACTATAGTATTAACATAAGGGTGAGGATCAAATGAGAACTCATGCTTTCTGTTAATACTATTACAACTCTTTTTGAATAAAAATGTTTACACATGTGTAAAAAAAACTATTTAACACATGTGTAGACACGTATAAAAAAAGCTCTCATGAAATTAAAAGTTCATCATTTATTTATGGGGTAACTTTGTATAATAGTAACCAAGTTTTAAAAGTGTTTCAATTAGGTCACTCGAGTTTCAAAAGTGTTCCAATTAGGTAACTCACGTTCACGTTTTATTTAAATTGTGTGTTTTAACATGATTTTTTTTGCATAGTTCTTTTTGTTACAACTGGAAAATATTTTTTTATGCTAATACGAAGTGGTGGAGTGGTGATGTGTATTTTAGTTTTTTTTTTCTATTTTTGATAGAATTAAGCAGTTTTTTTTAATTTTTTAATATAATTACATATATTAGAAATTTCAACTCTCACATCTTATATCCCATTACTTTCTTGAAACAAACAAAATCCAATGATGACACAATTGAAAAGTTTAATGACCAAATTTGGGAAAAAAATGTAACATTGACCAAATTGGAACACCTTTGAAAATTGATTACTATTCTGTGACATTTTTCCCTTTATTTTTTGTCAGAGTAAAAGAGTTCTCAGAGGAACTCTCCTTGTTAACATAATAAGATAACTTACTTAGAATGAAACAATTTAGAACCTGCATATCATACTCAAAAGGTGCATTATGTGTGTCTGTGTGTGTGTGACTGTGTGAGAGAGAGAGAGAACCTGCATAAAACTAGTGACTAAAAGAATGACGAGGCTCGTGAACAAAATGGGTCCCAAAAAGCTAAAGTCTTTGCCTTTCTTTGATGCCCAAAAAGTGTAGGCGGTTAGAGATGAAACCACTGCTGAAGTTAAAATCAAAGCTTCAAGCACGATCTTTCCTGTATGATTAATTTGGGAAAAAAGGTGTCAATTTCAATACACGAAAGAAAAAATATTATTTTTAAAGATGATGTCAAGATCACGAACCATCTGTGTTAGCACAGCTTACGCCTACGGTCAGACTCAAAGATGCTGTGAAAAGTCCAAGGAAGACCAAGTTGAGTGGATGTTTTTGTTGATATACATGCAACGGCCACAACACTGCAACAAATTACTTAAACTTTTGAGTAATCCAAAGTGTCAAAGAAAGTCCACATCATCAACATGGTGAATCTAATAAGATTCTTAATAATAATACTTATAAGATTCTATAAAAAGGTGTAGTGATAAGTCAATTTAGCAGTTGAAACTTGTGGTTATCAATGAACAACAAATACAATATTTGCTCTGTTAGGAAATTTTTCAGTTACAAGAATGACACTACATATGATTGATATCATGAGTTCATGATAATAATGTGGATGATAAATGATAATAATGTATGTAGTTACACAAGTGACATGTTTTCTATGTTCATTTCTAGCAGCAGGGTATGCAATGCTGGCTCTTTAACTTATCAAATAAAGCAAGAGCTTTAGACCGCAAAATTCGAAAGGCTTAAATAAATATTAGTAATTATGATTGATAATTATAGTAACAAAAGATTTGATGACAATCAGGCTAATTCTTCACTTCAAATAACATTTACTCAATTTAAAGAGTTATAATTTTCTTTTGAAATTCTATATGAAAAGACTATATTCGGCAGATGATAAAAGTTTTAAGTTCATAATAAAAATTCATTAAGCTTGGAAATTCAAAGAAGCTTAAAGATACTTCGAAAATATACATTTTTTCACTCTGCCAACAATAAACTATTTAGTTTATCCTTATCTATCCAAATCCCTTGGTTTATTATCCTAAAACAGTTATATGAAAAAAATCCCTATTTGGCATTAGACCACAATATATGTTTACTGGTCTGGAGGCATAATAACAAGAATCTTGAGCATAATAACAGAAATTGACAATTTAATTTTCATTCGTAGGTCAACTGTGATCCAGATCAAGAAATAACAGCTAAACATACTGAAAAAATGAAAGATCACATGTAAACAAATCATCTCACTACGCAAAATCAAATTCAAACTAGCAAAAACTGATCAGACATATCATAGGAACCAGATCTACCCACAAAAAGTAACAATTAAGAGACGAATCGTATATGATCGCTTAGATCTACGGCAATGAGGTTTTAATTACTCATATTTTTAGGCATCAAAGCATATAGAGAAACAGAATCCACAGATATATGATATTAGATATAAATTAGTAGAGATCTAGGGTTTCATACGGATGAAGGGCAAGAATACGAGAAACATCAAGAGGACGGAATTGCCACGAAGGAGTTCGTTGATCGGAGCATATAGAACGGTGAGAAACGAGACGGCGGTGGTGAGAACCATCTGACCGGCGAGAATTCCATAAACCTTACGGATAAAACCCCAACGAAGCTCGTTCTCCCCAAGGCTGATTCCAGGGTACAGAGTTCCCTGTTCAATGTCACCATCGCGATCTTCCTTCGTGTTAATCCTTGTGAATTCGAACATTTTTGAAGATTTTGATCACCAATTTATCTCAAAGTCTCCGTCTATCTGCTTTGAGAGGTGGATACGAAGATGAGAGAGAATTAATGCCTGTATAGAACGAGTCAATGAGTCTTGTGAATCGGGTTAAGCTTCGAAACCGACGTTTACATTTTCCGGGAAATAATCAAATAAGATTAAAATATAATATTTTATCTTTTCTTTTAAATAACCAACAAATTTTTTCATAAGAAAGAAAGTTGTACCAAGTTATCAATTTTTCATGTGTTTCATCCGAGACGAAGAGGTTGTTTGATAACTTCTTCATTGAGTAAGTGTTGAACCAGTAGGAGGTCTAAATCGTGAATCAGTAAGAGGTCTGAACCATTAAGAGGCAATATAAAGTTTAACCGTCCAGGAGAAAATTTTTGATCAATTCAACTAAGAGGTCTTAACAATTCAAACTCGGTATAATGATTAACCATTCAAAGGCAAATGTCTGAATCATTCAGACATCTGCTTGCGAAATAATCAATCTGAACCATTAAGTGCTGAAACAATAAGAGGTCTGAATCATTAAAAGTTTATTAACAAACAAATAAATAGCCACGAAGTCTTTATGTCTTCCATAATATCTACCGGACTTTTTGGTAATTCTTATTATTTCTCCTTTTCCAAATAGGCTAATAATTTGAAACATGTTTCTAAAATAATAATCAGTATAAGAGTTATCAAATCTACAATGTCAAAATAGAAATTGTGATTAGATATATATATATTTTTCTTAACGTTTTTTTTCCCTCGGTCAATGTTTAAAACCGTAACCTTTTGTTGTGTAACATCCTCATGTACCTGTAAATATTTGTATATTTTAAAGATTATCAATTCCTTGTTAGTGTTAAGTGTTAACCCAATACTTATATGCATGTGACACATGTAATATCTATTAAGATCTGGTATGTATGTCATTAGTCATTACGGTTGTGAGGTGAACTCATTTGTAGACTTAATTAACTGAGTCATTTTCATCATAATTTTTAATAATACGCTCACCTATTTTACTACCCATTTTTCATGATCATCATACGATCAAGCATATGAAACCTTTTTCTTATGGAAAATTATTATCTTATACGAATACGTAACCAAATCCAATACCAAACCATCGCTTAACCAACTATCAAATTTAAAACCAAACCATCAATAATCAATTACGTCGGTCATATGTGATATGTCATGTTTTGGTTAGTTTAGTATGTGGGTCATGTATCGCTGTATCAGTTATATTTGCTCAGTGGTGGATCCAGACATTTTGTGAGTGGGGGCAGTGGCGGAACTTGAAAAGTTTGTCATGAGTGGCCAATAACATATATGTAGAATTTTAAGGGATTTCATGAGTGGCCGACCTATATATATAAAAAAAATTTCGGTCGATATGACGAAATTTACACTACGAGCAAAAAAATCAGTCGCCCGGGCAACCACTGGCCCTAAGTATGTTGCGCCCCTGAGTGGGGGCAATAGCGAACCAGGTAAAAAGGAGCTAACAAGTAATAACACATATTAGTTTAGTTTACATTTAGTATTAGTATGAAATATTCTGACTTTACATTTTTAAAATTCAAATTAAACCAAATGGTTAAATTTGTAACTTTACTTGAAACAAAAGGGTTAATGTGAAGGTTTCTTTTTAATCAAGTTGCCCACAAGATTTGGTTTTTCCAAAGTCCCAAACTAGCCGGCCTCTACATTCTCTCTCTAGTCTTCTTCCTCTTAAAGATTTTTTACAGAGGTCTGTTCTAAAACATGTAAAATTTCCATTACATAATTGAATCTGAGTGGGGGCCTAGATCCACCCCCAGCTCACCCCTCATTCAAACACCTAATCTATGCATTTCATTGATCTTAATATCTTTATCCTTTTTTGAACAGTCTCATTTGCACATAAGAAACAGGTACATTCTTCTTAATGTTAAGGTCCAAAAGAATCATTTTGGCAAGTATTGTATGTCTAGTCGTCGTTGTTTAATTGAAGTACACACGTGTTTTTCACGTGGCATGTGACAAAAAGATTGTACTATATATATTGTTATATAATGTATTTCATGATATTATATAGTATATATGGGATATTGGGATGTATATATGGGATACATGAGAGCAATTCATATCCGTCCTCGGGCTGGTGGGTGTTGTCTCTTTCATCTCATTTGTATTGAACATTTAGGCGCCTTTAGGGGCATCGAATGTGGTGTCATAGTTCCGCCAAAATTGTCATGTCATATAATGTTTTACATCTCGCTTCGGCTTCTCGTTGTCCCGATCGTTATTTGTTGTTTCTCTTAATCGGCACCACCATCCCACCATAATCAATGTACGTCACCTCCCTCTCTCTCACGGTCACATCACCCATCTCACATCACCGTCCGCTCCTTTACAAGACTTTCATTACCAACGATATAAATAAAACGAATAACAATACACTCACTGAAAACACTTGTTATTTCATGTATACTTAAGTCACAAAAAATACTCTTAACAGTTATACAAGGTGATAATGTTATATTTTACAACATGACTAACCTTATTTATGTTGAGTGTTAATATCACAGAAAACAATACGCCTTATTTTTTCGTCTAGAAGGAACTCCAACCTAAATTGTTAAAGGAAAGTCCTCTAGGTAGTACTAGTACAACAAAACATATTAAGAGAACTTTTGTATACTAAAGTCATTAACATTGTATAAAATATACGTGTTTTCTAAGTTTTGTAGTAGATATCACAGAAAATGGAACACGAATTGAAAATCTTTGGATCAATTGAGAGTCGTCAAAGTCTTTCAGATCAAACGAATTTTATGATTCACTTCAAAATCTTTGATCGGATAAAACCCAATTGCAAAATTGAAGAGCAAGTGTGGAGATTGTGTGTGCGAATTTATGAACCAGTGGAATTGTCGATGATATGAACTTCGATCGTATACAAAATCGCAGCAGGAAAACTGCCCTAGGGCAGTTGCAATATTGTTTTTGTCACAAATGGTCCTTTAACTTTGCAACTTTTTCATATAGCGGAAATTAGGAAATTAATTTTCCAATACATTTTTAACATAAACACTTTATGTTATAAAAAAAAAAACTTCCGCCAGCACGACCCCAGCCAGGGGCTATGCTCCTTGGACCCCACCAGGTGCTGCCGCCCCTTAGGCCCCGCACCGGGGGCTGTCGCCCCCGGACCCCTGCACTAGACACAATAGACACAAACAAACGTGCACCCCGCACCCGACTTATTTAATAACCACCGTGTCTTATTCGACAACCTAAACTAATTCCAATTACACCAAAATATCTAACAAGTTTTTCTTAAATAACTTACAAATTTTTAAATCTGCCAATATATTTTTTTCTTTGGTGAAATTAAAGATTGAAGCTTGACCAATTTCAAAATTTAACAAGTTAGTAGTGCACTCTAAACAAATTTAAAGATGTGATACAACAACCATTTCAGTTTTTTTTTCCAAATATTTTACATAAGTGAAAAGAATCTTTTATATAACAAAATCAGATTGAATATGTTTTTAAATGTTATTGTATTCCCTCTGATAGGACTACCTAAATAACTCGTAACTCATTTGAAAAGTATTATTTGAAATTGGCTCGATTTGCCAACACATCAATCTGAGTTGCCTTGGTTTGTCAATGAGCTTGGCTTCTATACGAGTCGAGCTCAAGCCAATGTTGTCTCACTTTAATCCATCAAACTTTTAACAACTTATACCTCAAGTAAATAATATTCAATCTTTTAAGCTTAACTCTTACTCATTGTCGGTCCATTTCTTATCAAGACATTTGGCTTCTTCTAGGTTCTTATTATCACCAAGCTAAAACCAATACAAAGTCAGTGTCGAAAATTAGCAAATCGGCAATCGAGTCACTAGTTGGCCTAGTCGCTTAAGGGAAAAAGGTATGAATACCCAAATATATGTCAAAAAAACTTCCGCTAGCACGACCCCAGCTACATGTCAAAAAAACATGCCTGAAAACTCATCAGTTACATATGGAAACGTTTTTTTTTGCATATATATATTTTTTAAATCCTTAAGCGCTTTAATTTTTTTTATAAAAAGTGACAACAATGAGTATAAAACCTACTATATTTTTTTGTAAAAATAATAATAAATTTTTACTTGGTTTTCTTTAGTTTTCTTATTGAAAGTAAGTTTCCATTTTATACATACCCTATATATATGTATAATTTGAAAAATACATATAAAATCTCATTTCGACTAATCACTAGTTTCCAACCCACCGCTTCACTAGCGACTAGTAATTTCTACAAGATACAAACAAAATTCCACTTTATTTTCAAACTAAGACTCTTATGGTTTAATACTCAACTTAGTTATATTAACTCAAGTTAAGCTAGGATGACTCATTCTAAAACAAGCCTAGCTTGACTTGTCTGGATAGGTCTTTTGTAAGAATAGCAATAAAAACAAAAATCACACCAATCATAAGTTTAAACACTATATTTTTTATTATGTAGTTTCAACTCTGAACAACAAATAAACAAATAGTATGATCCACTCTCGTGCTTCTCCATTGTTCAAGTTAAACATTCACGGTTACAATTCATTTACCATTTTCTTTATCTAGTGTTTCCCCAATATATATGAGTTATCCTATCAGATGAAACAATTCTCATAGTCAACCGCCAATCCACCGAGTGACCTCAACACCTGCATCTCCGACAACAATGAAGGGCCATGATCTTATAAATTCGATGTTACCAGACGAATTGATCCTCGAAATCTTTCGCAATCTCGAATCGAAATCGAGCAGAGACGCATGCTCTCTCGTTTGCCGGCGTTGGTTGACCCTCGAACGATTCAGTCGCGACACAATTCGCATCGGTGCTTCCGGTAGCCCTGATGCACTCGTTGATCTTCTCGCTCGACGGTTTCCTAATGTCACCAACGTTTACATCGACGAACGCCTCTCTGTATCCCTCCCCGTTGATTTTGTAAGTTTGTTTCCCCAATTTTCAATCTACGTTTTAGGGTTTGGTGAAAATTAGATCAATTTGTTGATTTTGGTGTATTGATTGATACTCCTGCATAAGTTAAAAAAACTGGGCGTGTTTATCAATATTGGAAGTGTTTCTGGTACATGTTGATTTTTGATACAACCGACGGTGGTTATTGGAGTGTCTGAACTGATAATCTGTGAGTCATTTGATTTTGTGAAGCTCAAATATTTCAGCAGATTCCATCTCATACTCTTTTTTGGTTTAATGTATTTCACAATTTGAGCTTCACATGTATGAGTTTTCAGTTAGTCAGCTTAAATCAAATCAAGGATATTAAGATCTTTTGTCAAACTGCAGATCACTTTCCGTAACTCAGAAAGAAAAAAGTCTAACTCTAATGTGGGAATGAGGGTCTATGAATTATTAGATTAGTTTAGCAGTATAGAACTATAGAGTAACTCACTTTGCAGTTTGCATCATGGGAAAAAGCTAGGGTTTTTAAGGACGACCAACATCGATAAACTAGATTAAAACTAAATAACATGTAATAAACTAGTCATTGTTTTCAGAACCAAAAGAATTATCCCAAATGGTTTTCTATACGATACTTCTTATAACTGTTATAATATTTATAACTATAAATAATGACTTAAGAGACTCTAGCAGGCATTTTTGCCCCTAAAATACCTATTCTGCATATCTATATAAACTTCATGCTCCTAAGTTACCCTACAGTTTAAAGAATGAGTGATTAGTGATCTCTTTTTGTAATTTTACATGGTGGTAAAAATATCAAAACCTTTACTGATTTTCTGTGTGAACTGTGAAACAATATATGTTTCCACATCGTTAGAATTTACGAATTCAAATTTCCCTCTCATAAGGGACGGGGAAGGTAATCTGTTATTCAGTTAGTTATGTGGTTGCAGTTGATTAATTAGTTAGCTTAATTAGTTTCCTAAAGTTAGTTATCTCGTCAATCATAGTAATTTATCACCGATATATTCAGGGAAGAAGGCGCAACGCAAGCCACTCTTCTCTTTCATGGCTCCGACTTCACTTTGTATCTGAGAGAAGTGATACCGGAGCCAGTGAATCAGATTCATATTGCATATCAGATGCTGGTTTGACAGCTGTCGCTGATGGATTCAGCAATCTTGAAAAACTAAGTCTAATATGGTGCTCAAATGCAACAAGTGCAGGCCTCAGATCCGTAGCTGAAAAGTGTAGATTCTTGAAATCTTTGGATTTACAGGTAAATATAAAACATTGATGAAGTCATGAAACATGTCACATGTGAACTTTAGAATCTAATTTAACTTCAGTTTTTTTAAATTTCTTTCAAAAGGGTTGTTATGTTGGAGATCAAGGTCTAGTGGATATTGGCAAGTGTTGCAGGCAACTTGAAGTACTCAATTTACGGTTTTGTGAAGGTTTAACCGACACCGGTTTGGTTGAGTTAGCCCTTGGGTGCGGAAAGACTTTAAAATGGCTCGGTGTTGCTGCGTGTGCTAAAATAACCGACACGTCATTAGAAGCTGTTGGGTCTCATTGCAGTTCTCTTGAAACCTTGTCATTAGATTCAGAAATTGTCCAGAACAAAGGCGTGCTTGCAGTTGCAAAAGGGTGTTCTCTTTTGAGAAATCTAAGTTTACAGTGCATTAATGTCACCGATGAAGCTTTAACTGCTGTTGGTGTCTTTTGTTCGTCGCTAGAGTCACTCGCGCTTTTTAGTTTCCAGAGATTTACCGATAAGTTAGTTCCTTTTTTCTTTTTCTCTTTTGAGACTCTTTATGTTTATACATCATTTCAGTTTTCGTCCTTTATCTTTATTTTTTTCATAAAACATCCTTTATGTTCAATTACCATTGTACTTCACGTCCTTTAGCTCTAAACCTAGTTAACTTTTACGGATTAAAAAGTTAAATAGAATAAAACAGTTGGGTAGTTTGGTCTCACGCATACCAGTTCTTTTGCTTCAAATAAGGCACCATCAATCTTAAATTGATGATACTTTTGATTTCGGATTTCAGTTTTGGATTCGATTTTTTGTTAGTGTTGTTTATATTGATTAATTGGTTCATCTTTAATAGATTTTGTTTTTCCGACGCACACGTTTTGTCTTCTAGTGTTAACGGCTATGTTTTTTTTAACTTCATAAATTCGATCGTTTTGAAAACTATTATTGTTTTGTTTGGAATTGGTGAGAAATTATACTCGAATTTGAGCTAAATGAGCTTTAAATAATATCTTTGTTTTAACAGTGAAACACAATTTGTGTTTTGAAGCCAAACATAGGACTTTTCATAACATGATTATTATGAATTTAAGAATTTTCTTGCAAATTTATCATAGTTAGTTTTCTATATGTTGTTCTTGTTCTATAGTTTATAGTTTAATATGATTAAACTATTACTTAAAATTGGAACTTGAAAATTAACCTGACACCAAAAGTTAAGTTGAGAATTGCGATATCTTGCTGTGTAACGTTGATACTTCAATCGATTCAAGTTGGTTGTTAAAACTGAAAATTAGGGTTTACTCCATTTAACTTTCTAAACCGTTAAAGTTAAACTGGATTTAGAGCTAAAGGATGTGAAGTGCAATGGTAATTAAATGTAAATGATGTTTTCTGAAAAAATTAAAGACAAAGGACGAAAGCTGAAATGATGTATAAACATAAAGGACGAAAACTATAATTTACTCTAGTTTTTATTAAATTTTATATAATATATCAATTATTTGCATTGCAGGAGTCTTTGTGCCATTGGAAAGGGATGTAAGAAATTAAAGAGTCTAATGCTCAGTGATTGCTATTTCTTGAGTGACAAAGGATTAGAAGCAGTTGCAGCTGGTTGTTCTGAACTTGCACATCTTGAAGTTAACGGTTGCCACAATAT
>WOUH02000022.1:6543869-6558906 GCA_009936405.2 Stevia rebaudiana | reverse complement strand
AGGAAAACCCCCTTCCGAGGTGTCTGAACCTATAGACTCTATTACCCGAGACCACCCGACTAATCTATCACCTTCCGAAATTTCTAGATTAGGATGAACACTGATTTAATTGACACAATCAGACCTGTCCCTATGGCATGCGATATCAAACAACACCATAAAATAGTCAAAACACATAGTCACTGATCTACTACGCGCCTAAGACTTGAAAGACATTCAAATAGACGTGCATGAGACAAGTATAACCAATATCAATCAATTTTAGTATGCAATATTCATCAAGAACACGAACACAAGGCTGTTACAAAGATGCAATGTCGGTTTATAATAAAAAGTCAAAGTCAAAAGTCAACAATCATTCAATAACCTTCATCTAAGCCTAGATAGTCATAAATCTAGCCAATAATCATCATTACAGAGTCAAAATAATTGTTTTCATTAGCAAACATAAACTAAAATCGTTCAAATAAAGAAAGACAAAGATAAAAACCCGAATACGCGATTAAACGACTTGAACATGCGTCTTCAAGCTCCCAATACGATCACAGCTACTTCCGAATGCTTCCTTGCCTTCAATTATTGTCCACCCGCTTCAGAAAAATTGACCCCTTACGGCTGAAACCTCTCTGTCTTTAAATAATCAAAAATTAGGTTTTTTAACAGACAGAGAGCTCTCACGTGCCGCGAGATTTAAAACAGCCATCCCTCGCGTGGCGCGAGGGAATAAAACGCGGGGTCCCGTAAATGGCCTCCTCGCGTGGCACAATGATCCAAGCTTCCTCCTGTCGCGTGGAGCGACAAGGAATTTCTTCAGAATACTTTGATTCTCGTTCCAGTTCTTTTCGCGCGCTCGTTTGTTCAATATTATAGCTCGTTTTCACTTCTTTCTTCCAGAATACCTGCACAAGGAATAATCTCTAAGTGTATGCAGAATTCAACCAAAACCGGACTAAAATTAAACAAAAATGATTCAAAATACAATAGAAAAGATGTTCGTTTCACGACACATCAGTGACGATGTTGATGAATGTTTGGCCGCACACACTAATCGCACACTCTTAAACACACACTTTAAACGTAAAAAAGATATTTTTGAGAATGTCTAAAAAGGTGAATAAGGATTAATATTTATAAGAAATTTATCACGTGGGGCCAACATGACATCATCGCAAACCCTCAAACTGAAATTTTGAAAAATTTGCTAAGTGTTGAAAAACTTGATTTTGGTCATTCGAAGAGCGAATTTACTCATTCGAAGAGAAAACAGTTGATCTGTTTTCTTCATTCGAAGAGAAAACAGTTGTATGTTTTCTCTTTCGAAGACTGATTTACCTTTTCGAAGAGTAAACAGTTGTATCATTTTCTCATTCGAATAGGAAACAGTTGTCTTATTTTGTTCGAAGAGATTATTTCTCATTCGAACACTGAACAGTTTATCTTTTTGTATTTTATTTATTTCCATTCGAACAGATAACCTTTTCGAAGATTGAACAGTAACTTTTGGTTTTCGAAGAGTGTTTTCGTCATTCGAATAACCAACAGTTATAGTTTTCGAAGACTAAACAGTAATACTTATAATTTCTTATTTTTATTTTCTTTCGAAGAGAGATACTCATTCTAAGAGTGATTTACTTATAATTTATTATTTAGACTGACATGTTAATTCGAAGAGTTTTCTCATTCGAATATCCTTTTTACTTATTATTAATTTTATTATAAGAAGGTAGATGATAACACTTAGATACTTTTGTTTTATTATAAGATATAATTAATATATTTAGCATTGTAAGTAGGCGTAATATTAAATTTTTGTGAATTTATTTTTTTATTTATTTTTAAAAGTCTTTAATTTATTGTCAAACAAAATAAAGAAAATTAAAAAGAAGTTAATTGTCAAGTGGCATTGATTTATTAAAATTGGATAGATATTTAAATAACTTCGATAAGGTATGCTTATTATAACATGTTTTTAGTTTTTATCATTTAATTTATTTCACCCCTCATTTCCATTTTCACATTTGGTTATTTCATCTCAATCAACACGTGTATAATCCTTCAATCAACACGTGTTTCCCTGTCTATAATACAAGATTCAGCTTTACAAAAACATTAAAAGCCGGGTGGTGTTGATTTCTTCAGTTTGATATTGTTCGTGATAAAAAGTAAAATAACTGCTTTAGCTGGCTATTCGATCTGTTTGAGGAGGTTTGTTGTCATCGCAGAGAAACAATTCGCGCGAGAATATATTTGTGGCCGTTTTGTCTTCGTTGCATCGAGCTAAACCGGCAGAAATTAAGCTATAGATGATATAAATATAAACGAGAAGATCAAGAATATTCGTAGCATTTGGGAACATAAATTGGATTTAAAATTTTGTTTTTTTGTTAAAATTTTTCAAAAAATGAGTTCTTCCCAAGGTTTTTCTCTGTCGATTAAGGAGGGTTCAGTTATCGACGCTTTGCCGGTGTATGTAAAAGAACTAATCGCCGGAGGAGTCGCCGGAGGAATTTCTAAAACCGCCGTTGCTCCGTTGGAAAGGATCAAGATCTTGGTGCAGGTGAGATTTCAATATAAAACTGGGTTTATCAACAAAATTCCACCGACATACAATTTAAAGTAAAAAAAACCGTCGGTGTTTTTATATCCATTTTTGCTGCTTGTGTATTCATTGTTAAACTGAATATCTATCTAATTTATGATTGTGTGTGTACGTGTATATATATATATATATATGCACACACATATACGTATATATATTGCAGACACGAACTGAAGGGTTTCATTCTCTGGGAGTTAATCAATCGCTAAAAAGGCTAGTAAAACAAGAGGGGCTTGCAGGACTTTACAAGTATGCGTTTAATTCATCGAGTCTTGATGCATTTGTGCAAATTAAAGATCTAATTTTGACATCTAACTAAGGTTTTAATATTGTTTCAGAGGAAATGGTGCTAGTATTATTCGAATTGTACCATATGCATCGTTATATTTCATGACATATGAGCGATACAGGTGTTGGATATTGGACAACTACACCTTATTTGGAACCGGACCCATGGTGGATCTTTTAGCTGGTTCGACGGCTGGTGGGACCGCTATTTTATGCACGTATCCGCTTGATCTGGCTCGCACCATACTCGCCCATGAAGTGAGTTCCAGCATGACATGTGTGTGTTTTTAACTTTGTGTAAAATATTTTTCATGTATGTTTATGCATGGTTTCATAGGTTGTGGATACAAAATCAAGGTTAGGGACCGGGGTTCGGAATAGTGGCGTTAAGAGTGTGCTAAAAAGTGTTTATCGGGAGACCGGGATCCGTGGATTGTATCGAGGCATAGGTATGCAGTCATAAAGTGGGTTCACCATGGCTGTTTGACTACGGTCGTTTTCGTCCAAACCATGGTTGCTTCCGACTACGTCGTTCGATCACGTCGTTTTCGTCTGAATATTGACACACGTGTTGAGAAGTAGCCGGTGACCATGACAGTGAGACATTTTAATCATTTGATTTTTCAAAGGGGCGTTTGAAGAATATTTTTTTTTTATAAAACATAATCCAATCTCCTATCATCAAACGACGACCATTTAAAAACGTACTAAAAGATATACAAAATTGACCCTCGACCCGTAACTACATATGTATAATTATAACATCTGCAATCTTGGTGTGCCTATATAAATACTTATTTGTTTATTAATGAGTTAATTTCTATATAAATACTTATTTGTTTATTAATGAGTTAATTTCTTTTTTGGTCGTTATGATTTACTTAAAATTGTCATTTTCATTCAAAATTTGAAATCTTGTCATTTTTGTCCCTGTGCTTTTATTTTCTTGTCATTTTCGTCCATGTGGTTTTCATTTTCTTGCCATTTTAATCCAATACCTTAACACAACTCACTAATTCATTGGACTAAAACGAAAACAAAATGAAAACCACAAGGACAAAAATGGCAATATTTCAAAATTTGGATGAAAATGACAATTTTAAGTGAACCAAATTGACCAAAAAAGAAATCTTTAACTCTTTATTAATTTACTCAATGTATATTTATTTTATAATTAAATTAGGTCCAACTATTATGAGTATTTTGCCAAATGCTGGTGTGAGGTTTTGCGTTTATGAAGAACTTAAGAGACGTGTTCCTGAGAAGCATCAACGATCGATCGTAACGAGCCTTGCGTGTGGTGCTATGTCTGGTTTAGTTGGCCAAACCATCACATACCCTTTAGACGTCATTAAAAAACAAATGCAGGTTTATATATTATTTTATGTCAATTATATATTCGTCAATTATTTTATCTACACGACTCGTATTTCTAACAATTTCGTGTTGTTTTAGGTCGCTAATATGCAAGATCCTGGTGGTGCAAGACACAAGAACACATGGAAAGCATTGACCACAATTGTGTTTGAACAAGGTTGGAGGCAATTGTTTTGTGGCCTCGGTATTAATTACATCAAGGTCATGCTCGATTCATATAAACCGAATGTTTTCAAATTAATTAAGTTTCTTATTGGGTTATTAGTTAATAAACTTTGATTTCGAGCATGGTAATTAACAGGAATTTAGTGTTGTTGACAGATTGTGCCTTCGATGGCGATCGGGTTTGCTACATATGACATGATGAAGTTGTGGTTGCGTTTACCTCCTCGACAAAAAACAAAATCGGTCTCGATTGGTTAATAAATGGAGTCGTGAGAGTTGAGAGAATATGCAGCAAGCTAGTGAGTCCTGTAACTTAGTGATTTATCCCCGATCGTGATTTTTGAAATATGAAAAGTGATTTGTGTTCTTTTGTGGCCGTTAAAAAAAAGATATGTGTAATGTGTTTGTTTGTGTTTGTGTTTGTGTTTGTGTTTGTGCTTGTGCAAGTTGAAATTGTGTCAATCTAAAAAGAAAACTTAAAAAAAAAAGAACTAAAAAGCGATATGCAAACAACAAATAGAGGCGGAAGGTTATTAATAATGATACAAATCAATAGAATAATGATAATAATAAAATAATTATGACGCATGTGCTAAACACGATGTACAAGGTTGCTATATGGTCGGGGTTTTAGAATCACAGGTCAACTTAGCCTAATGTAAAGAAGTTGTTTTTATAACTTAAACCCGTTGACCTCACGTCAAATGCAAAGAATGTTACCAATACTCTGAGTCACGAAACAAGAAACTTAAACCCGTTGACTTCATGTCAAATGCAAAGAATGTTACCAATACTCGGAGGTCACAAAACAAGAAACTTTCTAAATTAGTTAATTAAGAAAAGATGATTAAGCACACTTGTGACTATGCAACAATATGTAACGTGTTACATGGTTGTCTCGTCAAAAGAATATTAATAAATAAAGTAATTACTAAATTACGAGGCATGCAATACACAAATCACATCATACCCTAATCTCTCTTATAATATACGAGGCATGCAATATACACTATACAACGAATGAACAATACAATATTGTGCTCTTTCTTATGACCATAAGGGCAGCGTATACAAAGCACATCTAATACCACTTTCTACAAAGATAAATTTGCAACTTAAATTCATAGAAAAAAAAACATCTCTAAATACAAAGAAAGAAACATAGATTGCCTAATCAACCATGGCCGCAAATCATTGCCTCGCTAAGACACAAATTATCAATTCTCCGCTCCTAGAGCATCAATAACGTCCTAGAGCATCAATCTCATCCAAGCCATAACGAAATTAAAACCCTAACTTGCAAGGGGCCAACAACAGTCATCGGGGGTAAACAAAGGGCCACGACGTCAACAACTGTCCATCAAATAAGTTAACTGTTAACTATTAGACTATGGGGTGTGCTCCGGGAGTGGGGCTTGAGCGGCCTCAACCACGCCCCGGGATCCGATGACTGGGGTTTGAGTGGTTTCAACGTGAGTTGTGCGACGGCGTGATACACATTCAACTTTTTTTGTTTTTTTTAACCAATCATAATATCTCACATTACACTCATACCAATCTATAAACACCACATCAACACATTACCTTTTACCCACACAAGCCCCCACTCATCCGGGCATTTCCACACTTACACTCACACAGTTGACTCACTCTCTCTCGTACTTGGCACACTTACTGAAGCCCCACTCACCCCGACTTACCGCGTAGTTTAAGAGAACCAAAAGCAACCAATGGAGGCAAAGGGCGTTCCAAGCGGCAGAGAAAGATAAGAAAACTCGTGAGGTGTGCTCTTAAAAAAGGTTATCCTATAATGGTAATCCCAAATTTCTAAAGAAAATAGTTTGCTGAAAAGTAAAAAATAAAAAAAAGGAAAGAAAAGAAAAAGTCAAAAAACAACACATTTAATGAATCCACATAGTGGGTCAACAATACAAGGTCCATGTTCAAATAAAGGGGCTAAACCATGTTGTCATTTCACGTTTCTTGCCCTCCAAACAAAATTATTTAAACCCTAATTTCGATCCCAATTTCCAAGAAACTGCAAGATCTACGCAAGAAATCTTGCACAAGTTGTTCATAGAATGCTAAAGGAAGAAACTTGCCGAATGCATCAAGCTATCTGCTCGCCTTAGCCTCTACAAAGCAAATTTAATTCAAATTATCATTCCAAGGGATCAGAATTGGGTTGTTTTTGGTATTCTAGATTCTAATTGGAGGTGATTCATAGTTTACGAGCTTGATATCGAGAAATCTGAATTGGGTGCTGTTGATTTCTTATTTGATGCATATATTGATATGTTTGATGCATGGTATTTTCGGTAAAGGTTTATATCTCTGAGATCCATATGGAAGATTGACTCGATTTTAGGCAAATTGATCGGTTTACGATATTCAATTTTCTATTTTTAGTGTTTGATGCATATGGTTGTTGTCATCGTCGAAAAAGATTGTCTGGCGAACGTGTTCTTCTGCGTACTCCGGCGGTTTCCTCTACATTGCGTTCAGCAAACCGCTAGAGATAGATGGGATAAAAGGTATTTCAAATTGCAAGGTGGATAAAAAGTTTCATTGTTCTTGAAAACGATTACAAATTGCTTTAACTTCGATTTTTGAAATACTTTTCAATAATGGGTCCTACCCAAGATTCTTCATTTTCAACAAATATCACCGGATTGGTTGAAAATTCGGCGATAGATTCATTGCCGGTGTACGCAAAGGAACTAATCGCCGGAGGTTCCGCCGGAGCCTTTGCTAAAACCGCCGTTGCTCCACTTGAAAGAATCAAGATCTTATTGCAGGTCAGAAATCAACCGATTCTCTGTTCTTTTACTAATTGTGTTCATTATTGTTAATTTCTGTCAATTACAACTTAAACTATTATAAAAATTAATTTTTTTATGGGGTTTTCAGACACGAACTCAAGGTTTTCATTCTTTGGGAGTCTATCAATCTCTCAAAAGGCTGCTAAAACATGAAGGTCTTCCTGGATTTTACAAGTATGATTTGAGTTTCATTGTTTCCTAATTATTATAAAAATGTGATTTTTAATATTGTTTTTGATGTTTTTTTTTTTCAGAGGAAATGGTGCTAGTGTTCTTAGAATTGTTCCATATGCAGCATTGCATTTCATGACATATGAACAATACCGTTGTTGGATATTAGATAATTATCCTGTGTTTGGAACAGGACCCGTTGTAGATCTTTTAGCAGGTTCAGCTGCTGGTGGGACTGCTGTTTTATGCACGTATCCGCTAGATTTAGCGCGCACAAAACTCGCGTATCAAGTGAGTTTTTGCATCATACACTTTTGTGTGTGTTTGTGTTTGTTTGTGTTAGTTGTGACCATATGCATACATTTTAGTTTTAAGTTCTTAAGATTTATCTTGTATTATCTGACCCTGTAAGATGTGAAAAGCAAAAGATTCTCTTTGCTATGTATATAGATGTTTGTTGAAGTTTTCTTTTTAATATATTTTTTAACTGCTATTTATAACATTGATGAATCTATTCTTTATATCTGATCATTGCCAAAAAAAAAAGTTTATAATAAGGTTATTAAAATTAACTAGCAAAGCAATATACAAACTGAGACAATGAGTATATTTGGAAGCCTTAGGGAAGAAAGGCGAACATTAATTTACCAAAAAGAAGAGATTTTTGGGATTTTTATGTATGAAAAATGTTTAAATTGTTTGTATTATCTTTTTTAATTTCTTTATGGATTTATGTTTCTTACGCTTATTGTGTATGTATATTGTTTTTATAGGTTGATGACGCAAAACCTAGTTTGGGGAATAATGGTTCTAAAAATATTATAACTCAGGCTCGTTACAGGGGGATTAAAAACGTATTAGAAAGTGTTTATAAAGAAGGCGGGATGCGTGGATTGTACCGTGGTGTAGGTATGTAATTAGTAATTACTAACCACCAAAATTGCAAATCTCAAATCAACTCTTTCTTGTTATTATCTTTATTTTTTTATTATTTTGGAATATAAATAGGTCCAACTCTTATTGGTATCCTACCATATGCTGGTTTAAAGTTTTACATTTATGAAGAACTAAAAAGCCATGTATCTGAGGAGAATCAAAGATCGATCATGATGCGTCTTTCATGCGGTGCATTGGCTGGTTTATTTGGTCAAACCTTCACATATCCTTTGGATGTTGTTAGACGCCAGATGCAGGTTATTTATTTATTTAATTTTTATTTTAGTTTTTTAATTTTTTTTAATTTTTTTTTATTAAAATTTTCTTTTGGTTTTTAGGTTGAAAATTTGCAAGGTGTTGGTGGCGTTAGACACGCGAGTACATGGAAAGGGATTACCACAATTGTTTATGAACAAGGTTGGAGACAATTGTTTGCTGGACTCAGTATTAATTACATCAAGGTAAAATCTTATAAACTTATTTTTTATGTTTTTTTAGTACATCTTCATGTATAATAAGTTAATAACAAAAAAATAATATATAAATTGCCACCTTTAAATGTTTTTCATATTGAATCAAGAAATCTTGATTTGTAGCATACTGACTGAAATTCACTGTTTTTGACAAACAGATTGTTCCATCTGTCGCGATTGGATTTACCGCGTATGACATGATGAAATCATGGCTTCGCATACCTCCTAGACAGAAAACACAATCAGTCTCTACTGGTTAAGTTTCAACTCAAATTTTAGTCAACAAACTCACAAAATAAAGCAAATGGAATATTTGGGTTTCAGTTCTTATTAGAAGATTTTATTGAAAGCCTGTATGTTGATTATGAAATTGCAATTGATGAAGCCTTTTGTTGTGTAGTTAAGTTGAGGTTGCAGATACTTAATTTTCATTTGTTTAGACGCATCTTGTACAAGATAATAGATATAATCAGTGTTTTAGACTTCGAAATTAAGGTATACCTTTTTGAGCTTACATCATTTTTACCGTATATTTGTATTCTTAATGTTTGAGAAGAAGAAAACTAAGCTCTTGGAAAGTAAGATATATATATCTATCTATATATCCTCTCTAATCTATACTATATAATAAAACAGGGTTTTAGAATGACACATGTCATTCTTTGGTCTATTCTCACAAATTTTTCCCGTCTCTTTCTCTTATTAATTACTAATACCCATTTATCTTTTTATGGATATGCAAAATACATATATTATTAATCAAATTAATTGTATATTAAAATAGTTATGAATTCCTTAAATGTTTTTTTTATTAAGCTGCTTTTTGAAACATATATTTTTTTCATATGTGTGAATTATTTATAACCGTTATGTCAAATGTTTTTGAAAATATATATCTTGACGTCCATAAGTGTTAACATATTACATTGTATATTAGATCATACGGAGTGGGAGTCGGGAAACGAACGGGGAAGACGACGTGGCGATCGGTGAAGGACGGCGGCGTGCGGGAACACCATTCCCCCGTAAACGGGGAGTGGAAAATCGGCGAGAATCCCCCGATCGGGGCCGAGGACGGGGAAGGAGGAATCGGACCGTTGTCGCTGAATCATTCAGAAACGTTAAAATTCCGTCTTACCCCTCTATCTCGTTCGTAAGTCTTCAGCCCCCACCAAAATTCCATCTGAAAACCCTAGAATTCCATCGACGATTTGGGCTCTAAACCTGACCGACGACAGCACCACCAACGACGACGGCCACCAGAGACCGACGACAGCCACCAGCGACCTACGATTTCGTCTCTTTCTCAGGTATGTTTCTGTTCGATGCACATAACCTGCTTGTTTATGTGTTTTTCTGTTGGATTAAAGCCACCCATCATTGATGCTTATGATTCTGCTTTCTTGTGTTAGATATTAGAAATCGAAATTGTTTGCTTCACTTGATTCCACTTTCTGTTCGATTAAAGCCACAAATCTCATGATTCCATTACACGTAATTGTTTGCTATACATGATTCGATTAAAGCCATTTGTTTATTTTTAATTTGTATACTCCATTTTCTGTTCGATTAAACCATTATGTTCAAAATTGTTTGCTTTACATGATATTTATGGGAGAACTTTTTCTTCAAACAATAGAATTATCAACTATGTTCTGTCATTGTTAAAGTAGCGACTTGATTAAGTTGTGCTTTAGTTTGATGTTTTTTGAGAATTATTCTTGGACCACTATAACCTATTAATTAACCTAGATTGAGTAACGAGTTTCAACTTGGGCGGGTCAACAAGGCCATAAGTAGGTCGAACTGGGGCTGAAATAGGGCTGAACGGTGTCAATATTCGCAAGTAGTCCAACATTCAAACCAAACATGAAGCATGAAAGTTCTCAGCCACAAATTTTTTTTATATATTTTGGTGTTTGAATTTTGAAACAGTTATGGTCATTTTTTTAGTTGTTTTGCTGTTTGAAACAACTCTTGTTGTTTGTAATCTTTGGATATTAAACAGGTTGACTAGCTTTGGTTTTGGTATGTACATGTGTTATATAATTTGCACTCATGATATTGTAAATTCTAAATTAATAAGTATGATTTAAAATTTTTATGGTATTTTGTAATTCTCTTTTAAATTATTTATGATTCAGTGATCTAACCAAAGAGATTCATTTAATTCAGCTCAAATTAGTTTAGAGGGGTAAAAGAGTCATTCTGCACGGTCATTCAGATGTTCAACCAAACAACAATATTGATTCAACACTTAACTGGTTCAGAGCTCTTAACCAGAGACAGACCTCTTAATGATTCAGCACTGAATGAAACAGATGCTACCAAACAGCCCCTAACTGGAACCTCACATATCGTTTGAATGCCTAATTAATTTTTTTGTACTTGGCCATGTTAATGTCACTCCCTAAACCATTTTAAGTTCTCCTCCCCACCGTAGAGCGCGAGTGTGAGGTCGGCGACGACTATACGTTAGCATAATCGGCTAAAAATCTTCATGTCAGCTTCAACGCACGGGTTGATTACCTGGTTCTCGCTTATAACCCATTCCATTGTTCCTTTTCCATTATTCGTCTTCGCATAAAAATCCTGAAACCCTAACATCCTATGCGCTGATCGAACAAGGTTTTTTAAACCATCAAGCTTATCAGTAAATCAAGGTTTGTGTTTAATTCGTGTAGACATGCTTATTATCGATCGATTCTATTGATTCCCCATCTTCGATTCGTTTTTCTTTGAATATTTGATTCTTTTTTGGGGGTTACTTCTACTTGTGTCGATTATGCTTTTTATCTATCTACTTATGTTGCTTATGTTTTAATTGGATCAACATAAACGCTTCTGATGCTGTGTATTACAGTCAAATCGATTGTTGCTTTGTACCGATTTTTGTGACGTTTATGATATATGTAATTAATTTTGTGAATTTTGGCTTCCTTGTTCAATTGATTTTGGGGTTTTGTGATATAGGTAATCAGCTCAATTGATTTAGGGTTATTTGTAGGTCTACTTATGTCGATTATGCATTTTATCTATCTAATTATGGCATTTGATTTGGGTTAATTTTGTAGATTTGCATAGATCGAGTGTTTGATTGAATCAATGGTTATGAAATGCTTTTTATATATTAGCTTCACTTAAATAGTCTAATTCGAAGTAACAAACACTTTGATCTTTGAATCATAAAATGAAAATGTCGAATTTTGATCTTGACCTGCATTATATCTGAAGTAACAAAACTCAGAAACTCACTTTTATTTTGTTCCTCAAAGTATATGTATTAAAGAACAGCAAACAACAACTTTTTTTTTTTTTTTTCCATTTTGAGATCATGTCTCTTGAAAAGTCGAGATTGGTTGACACGAACCATAAATACTTGAGTCGAGTTTGGTTTGATCATGAATTTATATACTATACCGAACCATAAATACTTGAAGTTTTTATTGTAAATAGTCAAACGAACCATAAATACTTGGGTCGAGTTTGGTTGAAACGATCCATCTAATACGCTTATTTTTGCCATTACTACAAATTGGTTTTCTATTGAATGTCTATAATTTCTTGGCCACGAATGTGGTTTTGTTTATTTCATGGTGCAATAATATGTTTTTTATTTATTTTTTTTCTGAATAGAGTCTATATTTACCAAAATCAAGAAAAATGCAAAGCAACACAACTTGTAGTGATGAAGAACGATATAAAGTCAGAAAACTGGAAATAACAGACAAAAACAAGGGTTTCATGGAACTACTACAACAACTTACAGTTTGTGATTCTGTATCAGATGACGAATTCAAAAAACGATTCGAAGAAGTCAAAACATACGGAGATGATCATGTCATATGCGTGGTTGAAGACGCCATGTCATCAAAGATAGTTGCAACTGGAAGTGTATTTATAGAAAAGAAATTTATAAGAAGTTGTGGGAAAGTTGGACATATTGAAGATGTTGTGGTTGATTCAAGTGCTAGAGGGATGCAGTTAGGGAAAAAAGTCATCGGTTTTCTTCTTGATCATGCTCGTTTGACGGGTTGTTATAAGATAATTCTAGATTGCAGTGCTGATAACAAGGCTTTTTATGAGAAATGTGGATTTAAAGAGAAAGAAATTCAGATGGTTAAGTATTTCATTTGAGATGAATTGATGCTTTAGTGTTGTGTTCAATTTGTATGATACATCCCTCATAATTTTATAATGGGGTAACTTTATAGAAATATAACCAACTTTTACAATTGTTTCAATTAAGTCACTCAAGCTTTTGGAGCAATCTAGCCCAGACGTAAATAGAAGATTTCAAGATATTTTCACAATTTAATGTTTCATTGATGAATCATTGATGTATCCATGTGATTAGGTGCTTTTTTTATTAATTAATTTTCATATAACTTGAGTAGCAGGTTAAATATCTAAGATTGAAACACCCCTAAAAGTTAAATGACTAGATTGAAACAAAGTTAAATATGAGTGACTTAATTAGAACACTCTTAAAAGTTGGTTATTGAATTTTCCCTTTTATAATTTGTTAGGTTTAAAACTAACGCAACACATCTACAACTGCATGCTGTTAAAAAGCTTTAGAAAAAAAAATAATACATGCAGCTACATATTTGTATGATTTTTGAGCGTTGAATAGAAACTCAGTTAGACCGACCATTAGGCAATTAAAAAAAATTATTTTAACTCCAAATTTCCAATTCTCACTTCTCTCTAATTTTTTAACGATATCCGACAGTCGTAGCTACGTCTCGGACTTTATAATTCCTATTTTATTTAAATTTTGTTTTGATTAAATATTTAAGTACTTAAAACTTATTAGTAAATAACAATGATCCCTTGTCCCAAATCTTAATGGTTCAAGTGGCGAGGTGTGAAGCTTTGCTTTCCTGTCCCAGATTCAATATTGGGCGTAGGCATTTAATTACTAACTTTGTGAAACTAACAACTAACCACTAATAAGAAGTTATTCTATAAACTACATGACATCAATAAACGTAATTAAATATACAATTTACTAATAAAAAGTAGACCATGAGGGGTGGCAAAACTATATTTGATTTGACATGTTAGAGAAAAAACTTTAATCCAAAATATATTAGTTGGCTGTTAATGATTCAGAATTGTCAACTCTAGCTTTATCACATACAGAATCCAGTTGAACCAAAACAAGAAAATTATTCAATCTATATAACAAAATCATTGAATTTCTACAAACTGAAGTGAGAATTATGTGTATATGTGGAGACTCGATTAGAAAATTATTCACTCTATATAACAAAATCGGCAATTGAATTTCTACAAACTGAAGTGAGAATTATGTGTATATGTGGAGACTCGATTAGGTATATGGCTGCCTATCTTTTTTACTCGGTAAAAAGATTAAACCTGTTCCTTTGGGTTTGACTTTAAGGTGAGGTTGGAATATAGAAATCTATATGAAATTTTGGGAAAGTTGGACATATCGAAGATGTGGTTGATTCAAGTGCTAGAGGGATGCATTTAGGGAAAAAAGTCATCAGTTTTCTTGCTGATCATGCTCGTTTGATGGGTTGCTATAAGCTAATTCTTGATTGCAGTGTTGATAACAAGGCTTTTTATGAGATATACTTACAAGGCTCAAAGGCTTTCAAGAAGATGTTCACAACAATCACAATGCGAACCTTCGGAGGATTTGGAAATGCGTAAATGACAGTTTTAATCGAAAAAACACTCCAAACTCAATGTTGATCGAAGATGTGTAAGAGACTACATTCTTATGGTCTACACAAGACGAAAAAAAAAACATTAGATTGACATCCTAGTATTGATGTAATTGTTTTTTTCTTATTGTAATCTTGTCACTTGTATCTCATTCCTAGATTTGGCTTTTAGTAATAAAGTTCTTCCTTAGCTTTTAAAAATAAAATTTAAAATTCTTATTTGATTTTCTTTTCACAAAATTGCTTGGGTCCTTCCCACAAAATAACAAATGAACTTAGTGGGTGCCCTACTTGGGGGGGTTGGTGTTCGTGTTGACCATTCATTCACAAGTTGCTTTCCTCGTAAGAGTAGGGTTATAGTAGAGAGGAGGCTTAGGGTAAGGAGGGTAAGGAGTCATCCTATCCATTAGATCTTAAGATAAACGGCCAAGATTAACGCGGTGGCATTTTTGTAATTATTCGGAACTTTGAAAAGGCATGAAGGGTAATATCGTCACAATCGTATAA
>WOUH02000022.1:6523286-6537761 GCA_009936405.2 Stevia rebaudiana | reverse complement strand
CAAGATCATATATGTAGAATTTTAAGGGATTTAATGGGTTGCCGGCCTATATATATAAAAAAAATTCGGTCGAAATCGTGAAATTTACACTACGCGCGAAAAAATCAGCGGTCGCCCGGGTGACCCCAGGCCCAAAGAAAACTTCGCCCCTGGTTGGATGGTATGGGGCCAGCGGCGATGGTAGTCTGGTAGACGGTTGGTGGTATGGGGGAAGTTGGTGGCAAGTGGTGGCGTGACAACGGTCGGGCAGAGGGTGGTGGTGGGATTTCATCAGTGGCGGTGCTGTTGAATAATTTTATTAATTGTTATTTTTTGGATCTTAACCTAGCAAATAATAGTTATGTAAAAGATATATAAATGAATATGAATTGATGATCGTCTACATTACATTATTATACTTCCAATTG
Organism: Stevia rebaudiana; assembly: GCA_009936405.2. Lineage (NCBI taxonomy): Eukaryota > Viridiplantae > Streptophyta > Magnoliopsida > Asterales > Asteraceae > Stevia > Stevia rebaudiana. The sequence goes on along the minus strand of WOUH02000022.1, from coordinate 6,537,354 downwards.
TAATCTTTTCAATGTTTTGAATTAAATGGTCCAAGCTTGCCTTTCCAAGCTCAAAAAGTTTCCTTTTTTATTTCAAGCAACTTAAAATAATTAGCAAAATTAGTGTGTATGTTGCTAATTTGAATGAATGGCAGTCATTGAACTAATTTGAACACTATATGAACATCAGTTTGAAGTGTTAATGACTGTTCACTATCTAATTAAAGATATGTGATTTTTAGTATTACGTTGATTGAAGATGTAATAAGAAAACAAAAGGCATATGAAAACTCAAAACAAATGACAATATAAAAAATTACACATCCAAAAATTCATATTCAAGCAGTTGTACTTGGCATTAGCTCAACTAAGTTTTTTTACCAAAACTGAAACTTATAAATTCCATATATCAACCAATGAAAGATGTTTAGAAAAAAAGGTGTGCATTTCCTATCATAATAAAATTCACCAACAAAAGCGTTTAGAAAATCAATTTTCGAATTGGTTACATATTTGCACTATCATAATAAAATTCACCAATAAAAGCGTTTAGAATATCAATTTTCGAATTGGTTACACATTTGCATATATGCATCTTTTATCCTAATAAAATTCACCAACAGTAACAACTTTTTGTGAAGGTTTAGCTACAGTACCATATTTGTTTTGAGTACTCTTCTGTTTGCTTGAGATACAAGTCAGTGTCGACAAGTTTGCGCACATGATTTTTTTCATTATCATCTCTTTGACGTGGGTCATTACACTTACCCCCTTTCCTCTTTTCCAACTAAAAAACATGATACGTAGATAACAATTGAATGCAACAAGAGACATTTAACATAATGGTTACCTGTGTACTTCTCAAATTGGAGGTCTCACGTTGAAGTTTCACTCAGAACATAAAGTCCTAGGGTGAGCCATGTGTTTTTATCACAAAGTGGGTTTCCTCATGGATTGGTAGAGTGAGGTAGACACACTTTTAGGGATTTGTTGGGTGAAAAGCTGATATGTTCGCCACAATGAGGCAAGGTAGTCGCGCTATTCGTTGTTGAAAAAAAAAAAAAAGATAACAATTGAGTGCATATATGATTTACTTTTTGCTTTGTTTGACAAAAACATTTGCCAGCCTAGCGGTTAGGCTTCATCTTTCCTTCCAGATGCAACGTGTAAGACAACATTAGTTTATAATATTTATTTTGTTTGCATCAAATTGATAGTCATTACTATACGGCGTGTTTTTGTTTCCGCTTAATGGTGTTTGGACACGTTGCGAAGTTCATCGTGCAACGCGCGTGTGCAACTTTTCTAGTTATTTATCATGCAACAACTTCTCACCTATGAATGGACTTACATAGTAGATGCGACCATTACTAGAACCATGTTTCGTGGCGTCCATGCATTTTCTTCTTCATTCCACGTAAATTTGGGTGGGATACTAGCAGTCTAGCATGCATTAATAATCGGACTTAAGGGTATTATTGAACGAACGCTTGGTGTTCTTAACAAATAGTTCAAGAGCTCAAGAGCATGTTGACGGTGAATAGTGATGATGTAACATCAAGATTGAATGGAAAAGTAGGGGTCACTATACAATTAACTATATGTAATTTTTTTGAGCTCCTATATGGCTATATAGCTTAAAAAAATTCAGTTATCAAAGCAACTTTTTTTAGTATTCTTCTAACTTCTCTTACCTAGCTTACACATTGACAATACAAATGAACACCAAAAATTATAATACCAACAGTAACAAAATGACAAAATCCATATCATTTTGGTTCCAGAAAAGTACTGTATATTTATTCAAATTTAACAATAGATATGACATTTATTGCAACACTTGCTAAGCAGATTTGTAATCATAACTTCATGATTGTTATACTATCCGGAAACTTCTATGTCCCTCTTCATATATGTATATTTTAACAGCTAAAGTTGGGTCTTCATTCGTAAATAAATTAGATATTTTTTATAATAACTAATTTGTTAACAATACGGTACCTAAAATATGTTGTTAAATTAGATATTTTTTATAATAACTAATTTGTTAACAATACGGTACCTAAAATATGTTGTTGATATAGGTTAAGAGTATTACCAGCAACCTTTTCCTTACGATTTTTCCGGCTTGTTGCAACGAAGCTATCCCGGCAAATATTCTAACAATGACTTGTCGGGAAAAGTGATTGTGATATCACGAAAAGTAGCAAAATATTTATCTGGATTAGTGGCATTTGTTGTAGTGCCTGACAAACATATATCATGAATGTGGTGACCCTGTTCAACCACCCAGGATGAAACCTACAACTAAAAAAGCCCTTAGCTCAACTCAGAGCATTTTGCTTTAAATGAGACTCCAATCCAAATCACACAAGAAAAGTCAATGAACAATCGTTAGGAAAAATATCTTTTATTGATAAGTCTCTTGATATTTAAAATATAATTTCTACATAATTTATTTAATAACTATTACTATATTAAGATGATAAAAACATATACAACACTTCTCCCACGACTCCACAAGTATCTTGCTTCATTTTACGTTTACTACAAAATCGTATTTCAGTGGCCCCGAATTAGTTCAAAGGGTGGTTCCTTAATTTACAATCTATATTATTTTCGACATGCCAATCAACACCTGATCATTTCTTCCTCCTCTGCCCAAAGGCTAATCGGGTCTGGTCACAAATGTCAGGATCGATGCAATTGAATATGTCTAATTATGCAAACTATTCAATCACTCATTTCTGGGTGGAAGCCATGACATGTCAAAAAAGGATAGAGAATTAGGATCTTTTTAATATATAAAACAGTTTGGAATATCTAGAAATCAAAGAATGATTGTCTTTTCTCCAATATCAGGAATTCTTATTTTGTTATTTTTTAGGAAATCAAGTCTTAATCTTATTCATGGGTAAATAAAAGGCAAAGATTAGATCTCTTAACTAGAACTCTTGGGCTATTTTTCCTAGTATTTCATGATAGACGTACATGATGTAATTTGTTTTTTGTTAAAGAAATACTTGGGTTTAATGTATTTGGGTCATTTTTCGAATGATTTTTTGGCCTGATTTTCGGTAATTATAAAATCGTTATTGTTGTTAAAAAAATATTAATTACTATATATGAATTTTTAATTTTTTATAATTAGTTAAATACAGTAAAACCTCTATAAATTAATAATGTTTGGACCGAGATATTTTATTAATTTAGCGAGATATTATTCTATCAATAAATTAATAAATTATTAATTTAAAGAGTTGGCTTACGATAATACAATTTTTTGTTGCAATACGAGAATACAGTGCCTCAACTCTTAAGTGTAATTGGAAGATTTAAAGATGAACTCAATACAGATTTGAAGTTCACGAAAAACTAGTGACTATGGATTCATTTTTTACTAGATAATACTAGAATTTTGGAATATTTTAGTAGTTATTAATTTATAGTTTAGCTGGAACAATATATTTACATTGGAATTTTAAAAAAATTATTATCTTATTATTTTATCGATTGGGGTCCAATTTTATACTGGTCCCAAGTTGAAACTGAACAAATTATTAATTTTATCGAGGTTATTAATTTATCGAATATTAAATTATAGAGGTTCTACTGTACGTTTATCAGACTATATGTTGATTAACAAAGAACGAGGAAATATTTTATTGAAGATAATGTCTGTCCTGATATTAACCTTTTTTTCTCTATGCCCTAGAAATAAAAGATTCGATCTGCCATGTGACTCTTGCCATCATAGCAACAAAGGTGGCCTACAGAAAACTCATTCTTGTTTTTCTCTCAATAAACCACAAAAATAGAGGTTCTTGTAATAATTCATTTTTACTGCATGTCTTTTTCAACTGAATGGTTTATATAAAACAAATTTGTTATGCAGACATTGTAACTTGTAAGGTTGATGGAAGTCTTCCTATAAAATAACCTCAACTATCCTAAGTCTAACAAATTAATTTAGACTATTCAAACTTACTTTTAAGTACACTAATTAAGCACTATCATCACTCGTTTCAAGTACTCTTACCATATTTTTTTTTAACTTTAAAAAGCAAAAAGATGTGGCATATTGTCTTGGAAATGGACAAGATAGAGGATAACATACGGGTACTACTAAACCATATTTTGGAGCAGGTTTATTCCAATGAAAGTAGTTCCTCTATCCCCTATGATAATAACAATGTTTGCTTTCATCAATCTCTTCATAGATTCTTCCAATAACCTTATTACGAGTGAAATAAACATCATTACTTTTTTTTTTTATCGAAAATCTAGATTACTCCTAGCTAATACTACATCACGTCGGGAGTTAAAGTCACGATCTTATATAAGACCACTTCCAACGGTGGGTTTTGTTTCATCTGGTTCCAATGTGGCAAGAAGCGGAAAGCATCCGTTCAGTTTAGGATCTTTGGGAATTCATGCATCCAGAATTCATTATGGACAACCAAACACATGGAGTGGTACGTCTCACTTTCCAAATCTCCCACATACAACTATACATATGCATGTTTATATATATTGTTACTGGATTATAATTACCTTACTTTCATTTATTGATCGGGAATACTTCTAACTAAAGAACTGTTTATATAAAATCTGGAAATGATGTTTGAAAATGGTTGAGTTGTTGAAGTAAAAAATGGTGTTTAAAGTATTAATGAAAATTTGACGTGACAGCTGACGTGACACATCCGGTTTATGATTTGTTTATAACCGTTGTAAATGGCCGGTCTAAAGGGCGCGCACCACAATAAACACTTGGGTGTTACTAAGTTAGAGGCATTTTTTATGAACTTTATGCGGATGTTTGATTTTATTTAATGTATATATGTTTGTTTTTATTTAATTTATTAGAAGTTGATAAACTTTTTGAAATTCATAAAACCTTAATGGACACTTTTATCGAACATGTGATGACTAGGTAACCAGCTAGCATGGCAACAATTGTTTTATAGGTAGTACGTGTTTTGATTTTCAGCACAAATAACCACTTTTCCTTTTCGTTGTCTATTCTTTTGTTTCTTTAAAGTGGTTCACCACACCCGTAGTGTAGAACAACTGTCATTATACTTAAAACACTAGAACCATATATAGCTTTCAGAAATCACCAATCCGGAAACCATCAAAATGGAAAACTGGGTTCGGTGTTCATCACTAGAAACAAATTTAAAAGCAAAAAAGTAGCAGATCATATCGAAAAAGTGCTAATTAAAAGTACACCATAATCGGTGTGCACGTAGTTCGTTTCCAACGATCCAAACTAACTAACCTTGCCATGGAATTTGGTTCGGATTATGGTTCGGGTTCATCGGATTCATCTGATTCATATGATCAAGACCATTCATGTTAAGAAACTGTTGATCATTAGGGTTTGGAAATGCTTGAAGACCCAAGAAATCTCTGGTTAATTCATTGTTCCCACTCGAACCGTCTTTTCGGGTGTTTGAAATCGGTTCGATAGAAGCTTGTGTTTGTGTAAAAACCTGTTCTTGATAGCTATTATGATCTTTCTTTGAAGAATTGAACATACCATTGAAGATTTCATGGATGTTGGTTGACCCTAAATTGGGATGAAGAAGTAACTGGTCCATGCAACTAGTGGTGACATTAGCAAACCTGCTACTTGATTCCAACATCACATGATGATTATCACTTGAAGACAAATTCGATAGTGCAGAAGGATGATGATGATGATGATGAGGTGATAGAAGAGGTGCACACATGTGATCATGTTGTAGGGTTTGGTGGGACCCATTTAAAATAATGGAAGTTGCAGTTGATGGAGGTGGAGGATTGCTCATGGTTACACCCATTTGAGCTGCTTTTTGGAGCAAAGCAGTTGCAGACATGTGAGATGAAGGAGATGGAAGATGGAGATTATTAGGGTTAGGGTTTTCTTGCTCTTGTTGTTGTTGTTGTTGTTGTTGATGATGATGATTTAACCATGATGGTATTTGATGATTGTGATTTGGAGTACTTGACCCGACATTGAAGCTAAGTTGTGGGTTTTGCAGGAGCAGTTGCGGTTCGGTTTTGAGCGGGAATTTGATCGGTAGATGAAGAGGGAGGTGGTTTAAGGTTGATGATGAAAATCTTCCACTTTCTTCTGCTAATGCATCACAAAAAGCTCTATGTGTAATGAAACTATCTCTCCTGTGTTAAGAAAGAAGACAAAAAATATAAGACAACAATTTAATCAATCATTATACTTTTTAATTTGTAAAAAGGTAGTTAAATAAAATTAAAAAAGATCACAATATTTTGAGAAATAACATTTCATCTACCACGTCTAATAACTCTAACTCTATTATATATTAGTGAGATTATATAATATATATAATTAAATACTAGCTACATGTAACTTTTATTTTATGTGTTTTTAATCTTAGCAAATATATTACATGTGTTAAAGTACAAATTATATGGTTAGTTTTGAAGCTATATATCTAAGTTAAGTTATTAATGTAGCATTATGAAGAAGTAAATGTCTATTCTTCGTTTGGTTAAAGTTCAACTAAACATTTCATGTTTCAAATTCTTGATTGTCATAAAAATGATAAAGAAAACGTTGAACTAGATTGAAGGTGATTAGAATAAAAAGTAAAAACTTATTCCTTATGTCTTCTACTGTTCCGCTCGTGAGTTCTTGCAGCTTTATTTTTGTTTGATTCTAACATTAATGTCTACAATACAACAAAACCATATGTATATTGATCAATTTATGCTATTAATTATAATTACCTTGAAAAAAGGGTACCACAATCACAACGATACTCTCGTGTGCCACATATCTTGGAATGAGCTTTCCAATCAGACTGAACCGCATAACGTTTTGAACATTTTTCACACTTCCATTTTTTCTCACCATGTTTTCTTGAAAAATGTTTCTTGATTCCAGTAAGATCACCAAGAGCTCTTGATGGATCATGGTGAACACAACTCGGTTCGGGACAAACATACACCTTCTTCTTAACTATTTCTAGTTTGTTTTTTTGTTTAAGTTTCCATGGTAGATTATGACCTCTTCTGTGTAATTGTAGATTTTGGTCTCGTTGAAACCCTTTGTTGCAAATCTCACATAAGAATCTGTTAGTTGCCATTAATGATTTTGGAGATAAAGCTACCACCTCAGCTTCTGGATCTTCATTCCAAAAATAGAAAGTTTCATTATCAGTTATATTTCTTCAATTAAATAGTAAATACAATCAAAATGCATCATAGATTGATAAACAAGCTAGTTACTTAACCAAATAAAAGTTTGTAACGTACGATATTAAGAGAATTTGTGATGATAAATTATGATATTAGTTTCACTTACCTGGATTTCCTGGAAGATTCCGCTTTTTCTTGTTTGATTGAGTTTGGTTGTTGGTACTGATTGGCACAGAACCGAATGACGACTGGTGGATCTGTGATGGTGGGTACAAAGTACCAATTTCATTCCTGTTGCTTGATGAAGATAAACTTGCTTCATTTGATGCAGATGTTAAATTTGACATATTGTCATCCAAAAAGATACCTTTCATTTTTCTCTCTCTATCTATCTATCTCACTTATTAAATGAACTGATTGTTCAATTCTTAATTCTTAATTCTTTGTTCTTTTCATAATTCATATAATAAAGATTAACTGATCATAACTTTTTTGCTTCTTCAAGAACCATGCATATAGATCTGAGAATTAACCAAGAAACCCTATATATAGGAAGAAGAAGAAGAAGTAATTACACATAAGAAACAAATTAATGATTAGAATTTAAGAACTTTTTTTGGATTAAGTTACAATAGGTAGGTTGATGAATCAAAGAATAAGTTAGATGTAACTAAAAACTAAAAGTGAAAAGCTCAAACCTGACAGTTAGCAAACTTCTTCTCCAAGAGAGTTAATTAACAAACTCTTGAAGATGATTCAACACAAGAATCCACACACTTGAGTACAAACATACCAAAACAAAAGACAACCCATTTCGTACAAGTAGAAAAGAAGTTTAAGAAGTAACTTAACTGTGTGTGTCTCACAGTTTCTTTGTGTGTATATGTGTGTGTATGTGTGTGAGAGAGAGAGAGAGATGTGGATGAGATAATATCTTCAAAATTGGGCCTCTTTGTAGGTAGCTTGAATCCATCAAAAAATAACCAAAGGGGAAACATGAGGAAGAGGGCAGAGAGACTATGTCTCTGACGTTACAAAACTTTGTCCTATTCTTTGTTTTCTTGTTAATTTACCGCTTGCAATTGCATTATTGATTTTGCTTTTTTAATTTTCAGAGAATTACTACTTTGCTTTTCCACATATATGTACATACATATGCATGTATACTTGTGTATAACTTTTCATATATTATTCTTCTCATCATCAGCTTTTTAATCTTCTGAAAAGGCTGGGAAATACCTAGATTTAGCTTTCTTGATCATTATGTTTAATGATTATTCAAGGAAAACATAAAGGAGTCGAGTTTTTGAATGAAGACAAACAAATTAAACTACATACCCGGTGTAATTTAATCTCCATTTGCACTATTGAGAAGGTCTAGGTTTGAATGTAATTAATTAAAATAAGTAGTAATCAAGAGGTTGATAGTATATATCAACTGATCAAATGATGCAGAAAGAAACATTGGGGAACAAGTCCAACCTATGCATTAATATAATGTTCCGTTATGGGTCTGAATCCTCGATCCAATCGGACTTTGTAGCGACGTGTCAAATTAGCGCAAACTGTACGTGTCGCACTTTCTTTCAACGTAATCATAAATACATTAGTTAGTAACTTAGTATTTACTATTTAAAGATGGATGAAGATTCATGTATAAGACGAACCTTAGTAGTTAGGGGTGCATCAGGTTTAATTGTCAATAACGTACGTGGATTAGACGAAAAACCGGTTGAAATGGAAAAAGATCGATTAGAATAACCGAAACACAAGCATACAAAAGAAAAGGCAAAACATCCTGTGTACAAAATAATTTGTTTCATATGAACATGGTGATAAGGGCCCCACTGAATGATATTTCAAGAATCCCAAGAAGAAAGCATCTTAAGGGAACAACACACAAGAATGAAATGGAAGTAAATAAGTAAAGCGGACATTGCTGAAATGTTGGTCATTTTCTTTCAAAAGTTACATGTATGACAAAAGATATGCATATCATTAGTGAAATTAAAATAATATATTGGCTTAAGATTCTAGTCCTATGACACACGTTTATTTATTTGCTAGTGTTACTAATTAAGACCCAAAATTTTTTTGCTACCACTCACATTCTATGCATATGTATATTGGTGAGTATACTATGTATATATATAGCCACTAGCTTAAAACCCGTGTATTACACGAAGTTACATAATAAATAACCAAATTTTTTTTATTTAAGCGTTGTATATATATATATATATAAAGTTATTATGTTTGCAAATACTTAAAAAAAAATTATGTTTGACATTTTTATGTCTCTAAATTATGATCTGAGTTTTAAGATTATTCAATAAAACTTTTTAAAAATAAAGTTCCTTAAATTTAGTTGGTAATTATTCAAATAAAAGAAAAAAAATCTTAAATTTTAAAAATAGTAAGCTGTAGTTTTCGTCCATGTTGTTTGTAAGGCTTAACGGTTTTTGTCCCTAACGTTAGGATGATTTTTTGTTAAGGGTGGATTGAAATTGTTAAGCATTGCAAACCTCAGGGATGAAAAGTGTAGTTGCTATTTTAAATATATAAGATAAATATTTAGATAAAATAATTATGAAATTTAAATACAATATTATTTAAATATGAGTTGATAATAATTAAAAATAATAAATTATAAAAAATTAAAAATTTGAGAAAATGTTTCGTGGCATTTGTTGAATGATTTGTTAGAGGTAGATGACTAAGAGTTACGTACACTTTTACTTTTATGTTATACATAATTAGTACTACTTTCGTATCACATGTCATAATTATATGGGATCAAAAAAGGTTTCTTACTTCTTTTATGTTTTTAATTTTCCAACGCTTTCTTTATTCAACGCCTTATATGAGAAATGAGAGAGTTTACGGACTTCATCCGGTTCCCGCTTATCTGAGGGGTATAGTCTTACGGAGCTCGAGGAAGCAACCTAGCTTGTCTACATCATCCGGCTACCGATGGCTAGCATGCGAGACCATCTGACGTTAAAAAAAAATATGATTTTAAGTTTGAGATGTCTTGATATGAATCATATGATACTTCTTTCGACTTATCTTTTTTAGCTAAAATGGTTGTTGCGTTTTAAAAGTGAAAGATAACGATCCCTGGAAGAAGTAAATTTGTTTCTCAAATGACCAGTTTTGTGGTAATGTACTAATTAAATTCCTTATCTTTAATGATTAAGTCATACATACGCCTCGATAACTCTTGACTAAATCGAAGTCTTGAAGAAATTTAAGTTTTCTCTGCCATAGGAATAAAAAGTTTATGTACAACCATAGATTGTACTTTGTCGCTCTCGATAGTCTATTGCATAGAATTGTAGCAGTTTGTTTTCATTGTTGGCAGGATATGTATATGTTTGGAATTTTTCTATGTAGTCAACGAATTATCTCAACACACATATTTATTACGTTATATTAATGTACTGCTATAATAAGTTACGGGTTTTTTTTTTCAATGTAGAATTGCCAAATTTTTGTCTTATCTTTCAAAATTTAGTGTTTTGTCATTTCTGTTAGTTATTTTCCCATACTTTCGAAAGTAAAGTTTAGTTTTCACTTGGCGTAGTTTAACTCACTTTAACTACTGTAATACCAAGTCATGGCTTGAGCTTTAAAGAGAAAATGTTATAAAAATGTAACTAACATTAAGCTTTGTTTCAATTAAATCACTTATAATTTTTTTTTGTTCTAATTATGTCACTCATATTTTTTTTGAATAAATTAGGTCACTATACTTAAGAGGTGTTCTAATCTTATACCCTTACCTACAAAATTTTTTATTTTTTATTTTTATTTTTTATTTTTATTTTTTATTTGTATAATTAACCACCATAATATTCTAAAAAAGTAAAAAAAAAAATTTTAAATGACATAATAACCTAATGTTGTAGGTAAAATGATTAGGATTTGAACACTTATTAAAAGTTAAGTGACCTAATTGGAACAAAAAAAAGTTTGAGTGACCTAATTGGAACAAAAGAAAGTATGAGTGACATAATTATAACAAATATAAAAGTTGATTACATTTTCATAAAGTTACCCTTTGTAAGTTTTAGCAATTATAGTCCTTTTAAGTTTTTACCAACAATGGTACAAATACTAAAGAGAACAAACGCTCGATTTTATGCTGCAAATTTTCATATAATGTAATTTCATATGAAAAAATTATAAATATTAAAAAAATTAATAAACTTAAAAAAAAGTCAACAAACAACCACTTCTACTAATACGTATCCCTCTTTTATTTAGGTTTACTTAATCTAAATTTTGATTAAACAAAAGAATTACCTTTTGAACGTATATATGTGGTCATGTACATCTTAACGTGAAGTTAACCTCATCAAGGAAGAGATCAAACAGAAGGCAAAGTATGGTCAATGAAAGGCTACGCGGTGATCAATTTTAATAGATTAAAAGGACTATAAAATTATTTGTTGCTACATCAACCTTTTATCAAAGAAAATATGTATTTTATTTAGTTTCTTTCCTAATAATTTCAATAAAGTGTGTGTAACATATACTAATATTTTAGATCTTGAATGGCCGGCCATTCATCTAAAATATATTTATGATGATACGGATTAAGGAGTCTCGTTTGGGTTGCAGCAAATTGTAACACTCTAGGCAAATCTCACATTGGTTGTGGCATGGAAGAGATCTTGGTTCATAAGGAAGATCATGCATTTAATATCACCAACGCGTTTTGGGCTTAATGATAGGGATGAGAAGAGAACTCCACAGTTAAGCGTGCTTAGGTGAATCACCAACGCGTTTTGGGCTTAACGATAGGGATGAGAAGAGAACTCCACAGTTAAGCGTGCTCATGTGACGGCAATCCAGGATGGGTGACCTCCTTAGGAAGTTTTCACATGTGCAACCAAAAAACAATATTAATCCAGGATGGGTGACCACACTAGGAAGTTTTCACATGTGCAACCAAAAGACAATATTAGTAATACGAGATGCCGGATGTTACACAAATATTAAAAGTAATATAAAAAAACAAAACAATTTGATCACGTCTTTGGCCGATCGATCGATAGCCTAGGTTTTTTTCCAAATTTTACCTCAATGTTAATTATATTCTTTTTAGCTTTAGATATATTTGCATTTTTTTTTAATGAACTGATATATACGGCATCAAATAAGAATGATCTAGTATACGATTCTCACCTATTATATTTCATTAATATCTTAAATCATTAATATTTCATTCTCTATCTTTATAATTCACTAAAAAATCACTATATTTTATTTCTTTTTTTTAATTAAATAATATATTTTTATAACTTTATTACTAAATTTTATCTCTATTATTCAACTAACTATTACTTTTTATACTTTTATGATTACATCATCCCTTCTATTCAATTAAATAATACTTTTCATATCAATGATTTCTAATTCAAGTGGTTAGAAAGATGTGTAGACTTAAGACTTTCCTTTTGAGAGGTATCATGTTCAAATAATGCCTAGATCAATTGCCTTTGGTAATTTCTAGTGATGTAGAGAAAGTCTACATCAGATAGAGGTCACCGGTTCGAACCTGAGGATGAAAGAGGGTTTACGTATTCTATCTGGTTCCCGTTTATTTGGGGTAGGGTCTCACGGATGTCAAGGAATCGAACTTGGCTCATCGTCTGGCTACCGGTGACTAGATATTTATCATTACAATTAAATAATATTTTTATCATTACAATTTTTGTTTTCTATTCAATTAAATAAACAATGTTTTTCTCTGTATATAGAGATTTATCAAATTTTCTATCAGCAAATGACATTTGTCCTAATGATACAAGGTGATTGTTAAGGTATTTATCCCTATAATAGTAGACAAAGTTGGATAATTTGCTGTTAAAAAAACAATTATTTTATCTATTTTTCACTCACAATCACTGTTAACCAATATAAAAAATATAGAAAAATTATTCATATATTTTATAGAAAATAGGATGTGGATGCTCTTAAACAGTTAATATTGGGATTGGTTATCTTTATAGTCATCCCGTCAAAAAACTTCAGATGATTAATAAAATTGCATACACTTTTTAGCTTCTTGAAAGGAGTAAAATTGGGTTGTTATGTATGCATGCAACCCGAAAGAGAGTCACGTGATTAAAAATTCCAGGAGACAGACATGCTCATTGAAACCTGCTACTTTTGATTCCCTTTTCATCCCCAGAAAGCAAGAATATAATTAATCTTTTTTTTGTAATAAAACAATATTCATGCATATCATTCTATATTCATTCATCAATTCCTATCAACCCTAAAAGCGTGCTATTCCTTACTATTTCATCATTTTTGCAATATTTTATTTTCTATTTAACTTAATAATTGAACAACTAGCTGCTAAAATTACATAAATAATATTGAGACAGCTAAGGGTGTCATTTGATAATGATTTTATACTTTTATCTTGTCTTTTATTTATAAAAAATAATATAAAATATGAGTAATATAAAGTTAGGTACCTCAAATATTATTGGGAAAAAAATTAGTTACTTATTGTAAATTTGATTATTATATATTATAATTCACAAGAAGTCCATTATTTTTGTAAACGTAACTGTTAGGGTCAGAATATTCTGGGATATCTAAGGATACCTCGGGATATTCTATTATTTATACTGATGTTTTATTACTGAGTCTTTCAGGAAAACACGTTCGAGAATATTTCAGGATATCGCAGGATATGAGCGACACTGATAATTGTAACAGTCAACTCGTGGTTATCTACAAGGTTTACCCACGATTTATAGCACGTGGGTAAATGTTCGAATAGTGGCCATGGAAAGCGGATCTGGGAGGACTTATTCAAAAGGCTTTATCGAGAAGAAGAGGAGACTATCCCGAAAAATCCGGGATATAGTTAGGCATTTGTGACCGTTGTAATTTACTT
>WOUH02000022.1:6511220-6523186 GCA_009936405.2 Stevia rebaudiana | reverse complement strand
AACCCACGAAATCCCTGAAAATTCTACATATATGATCTTGGCAACCCTTGACAAAAATCTCAAGCTTCGCCACTGCATCATCCAACATGACCATCTTGTCTCTTGCTCAATCGTTCTTCTCGTCACTGCCACCGCCATGGTCATCGCACCACTGCCACCACCGTCCATCACCTACATCTTCCTCTTCAAGCAAGTCTCTCTCTACACTCTCTCTCTAGCCTCACTCTATTGTCTCTCTCTACAATCAGGCACCACCACATCACCAGTGGTAAGAAAATCAGGATGGAACTGTTTTTGCCTACCAAAACCAACAACTCCATCTCGATCTACTCTATACATCATACGTTAAACAACATCAGATCCACCTAAACTGTTGTAGTATGCTTAAAAAAAGCTGTCCGCCATGGATTTCCTTGAAGATTCAGAAAATCAACAAAAAAATATGAATTGGGTGAAGTAGAAAATACGATCTTTGTTACTGAAACCTCACTTTTAATGTTTTCTTACTTTGCAATTTGGGTGAGTATATTACATTATTACCAGAGGGTTGTTTAAGTGTTGATTTTTGAATGATGCATGTGTTGTTGCCTAGGAGAATGGGAGATGGAGATCGAGCAAGAGATGAGATGAAGAAAAAGACAAATGGCAATAAAGACTTGTCAAAACACTGTGGGGAATGTTTGGAAAATTGGAATGGAGTTGTATCAAGTGTACACCTTGCAAGCTATAGAGATAAAATTCCTAAAGTACCCTTGAGTACTGTAGCTAATAAGTTGATTTTTAATATATAGTATAATTGGGGTCATTTGCAATTGTAGCTTATTAGGAGGGCTGTAAATGTAACTTTGTAACAAGTATTCACTACTTAAACGAATTTGTTAGCATAATAAGAAGTATAGATGAATTTGATCTAATCTTATTCTTTGTGTTCTTCTTTCTCTTCAATCGATCTTAACCATTTTGATCATTAGATTCTTTATCATAACAGAAGTACTACATTTGAATGCTTTTTAATGTTGTATTGGCCCGTTATATGTTGAAGATGCTCATACCGTTGACAGTTATGCAAAGCATTAAGCCTTTCAAGAAATGAGTGAGTGACTCGAATGTATTCGTGGGGTAGCACGTTAATAGCCAGACAACCAACTACATGAGTTATTTGACACGATTTGGCTGTTTTGGACCGTTAGCGACTATGCAACTTATTTCCTAACTGTAACTGCATTTTGTCATATGATCGTGCATACAACCACTAGTACAAATTCATTTTTTAAGGCGGTTAAAATGGATTTAACCGCCTCAAAAGATGTCGGCTCAAAAAATGGTTTTTCATATTATGAATTTTATATGGCGGGTGAAAGAACCGCATCAATGTGCTGCCCCACGAATATAAAATGCTTTCATATTATGCATTTTTCATATTATGCATTTTTTAAGATGTCGCCTTAAAAAATGCTTTCTTTTTTTGAAGCGGTTCTTTCACCCGCCATATAAAATGCATAATATGAAAAACCATTTTTTGAGCCGACATCTTTTGAGGCGGTTAAATCCATTTTAACCGCCTTAAAAAAATGAATTTGTACTAGTGAACCAGCTTAAATTGTTACAGTTCAAGTGGTATGTTGGTCATTTTATTTCAATAATTGATTTTTTAATAAATCTAAAATTAAACCGCAACAACTAAAAAAAACATAAACTCGTCAACTACATCGGTTCCACCCCTTCTTCTACATGAGTTCTTCGCGTTTGTCTTTGACCAAATATCTTGTCAGCCTTGTCACCTATAATTGCCGCATCCCTGACCACCACCATCACATGTAGCTGTCGTGTCTCTCATCTCTTTTCAATTACTTAAAACCCCATCGTAAACCACGTTGCCTTGACTCAGGTGTCTCTTCTCTGTCAAGCTAAACGGTTAGAGACTGATCCGAGATTGTCAATATCCAGTAGACACCCGTGGGTTAGACTCCAAAGAACAAAGGTAGAAAATAAAGACTAAAATTACTTGTTCAGTTCTTCCATCTTCATGGATCTTTACTCTTTAGTAGCCCACATGCAAGGGGCGGGCTTTGATGTTGGGCTGGATCGTATCACAAACCCACTTCCACCCAACATGCACCGCACAAAAACCGTCGCTGCCTGTTTGGTCTCATTCTCATAAGCGTAACCTTTGCTTCGCTAAAACTTGCACCCTCAATAAATGACTTACATACAGATTCCACATTCATGTTTTTTAAAACACACGTGTGGGTACAACTTTGCATACTATTCATATAATGGTTTGTGTTTTGATTTTTTAAATAAACAAAATAGGTTTACATAAGTTACATATTGCACATCATAATGGCTGGCTTTTTCAATAAAAATTGTGTAGTGCTTTCAAGTACACGATATACAAGTTAACACGTATATGATTGATGCTAATATGTTTTAAGTCGACCCAACGATGATTTTGATAAATTTAATGTGGTTAAACTTTGGCTTGACCACCCTTGAGAAGTCGAACACTTAAGAGTTAAATATCAGATTCTGGGAACACAAGAAAGACGATAAAACTTATTATTGTCGATCGCATGAATCTCATATATTAAAGTAGAAAAATATACCCATTTAATCATTCAAAAATAATTGCTACACTTTAGACATTCTTATGCTAAATTTAACATCCTGTGACTTACCTTTTTGTCCATATAACATAGTGTATTTCAAGTAAACTTAAGGCACCATTAATCCATATGCACAATGGTTAAAAATATCACCAATATCAAATATCATGATCCCACAGGAGCAACGCCTTTTGCCTTGGCGGCAGCAGAAGCTGCACTGGCGGCTGCCGCCAGTGCAACATTTGATGCAGACTGTAATTGTTGCTGCTGACGTGGCAGTGATTTTAACTGATCAAGCAATTCCTTTATCTGTTTTCCAGACAACGTTTCATGTTCAAGCAACGCATTAGCAAGCGCGTGATGCTCATTACTATAAACAATCAAAATATTCTTAGCATTATTATACGCACGATCCAACAACTCGCGCACTTCTTTCTCAATCAAAAGCCTAGTTTCCGTACTCATACTTTTCCCATTATCATCATAATCATGAGCCACCACACCAACCTGTTTACTCATACCATATCGCGTAACCATAGCGCGTGCAAGATGAGTCGCCGTTTCAAGATCAGAAGACGCGCCAGAAGTAACCTCATCTTCTCCAAATATCAACTCTTCTGCAACTCTTCCACCCATACAAACATCAAGTCTCGCAAGCATTTCTTTTCGTGACACGCTTATTTCATCTTTTTCGGGTAACTGAGCCACCATACCAAGAGCCATGCCACGTGGCACAATCGTTGCTTTGTGTACAGGGTGGGCCCCATTTGTGTGAATCGCCACAAGGGCGTGACCACCTTCGTGATACGCGGTTAGTTTACGCGTTTCTTCTGATATAACCGCTGATTTGCGTTCACTGCCCATCATGATTTTGTCTTTTGCGTATTCAAGGTCAGTCATGGTTACAGATTTAGCACCGTCCATTGCAGCTTTGAGAGCAGCAACATTGACCAAGTTTGCCAGGTCAGCACCAGAGAATCCAGGTGTTCCTCTAGCAATTACAGCCAAATCCACGTCATCTGCCTTCAAAATCTGTTAAGATTCAAGAACAGTTTTAGCAGAAATTAATGTCATTATATTAAGCGTTAATTACCAGATGGTCCATGTCATCCGCGTAAAGTAACAACAGGTATTGGGTTTTATGCGTAACGAGTTTAGGTTTTATAGCTAACATCCGTTAACTTTGGTTGAAATGACCAAAATATCCTTTATTTTTTACCCATTGACTTTGACTATTCAAAAATTCAAAGGGTATTTTGGTCATTTCACCCAAATTAACTTAGAAATTAACGAAACTCAGCCTTAGTATTCAAACTCGTTACAAAACTGAAAGCATAAAACTCCAACCTTCGACTTTTTTACTTTAAACCCTTAGTATCCAAACATGTTACTGTGTTTGCAAGTACCATTTGACTTTGACTATTCAAAAAGTCAAAGGGTATCTAGTCATTTCATCTTAATTTAACAGAAAAGCTAAAAGCTAATGGAAGTTAGCCTTGATACCCAAAATCATGACGAAACTGAAAGCATAAACTCAAACCTGTTACTTTAAACATTTAATGCCCAAACTTGTTACTTTCCACGAACGACAAGGGTCATCTATGTACTTAAACTCTTATATTAATTAAAAAAAAATAAGAAAAAAAGAAAAAATAAGAAAAAAAGAAAAAAAAAGAACCTTTGACATGTGAGATTCCATGATTTGCCTTCTTCCTTCAACATCTGGATTCGGGACCACCACACGCCGGTCAAACCGACCAGGTCTGACCAATGCCTTATCCAAAACCTCTGGAAAATTAGTTGCAGCAATGACAATAATGCCCTCGTTTTGCTTAAACCCGTCTAACTCGACAAGCAACTGATTTAAAGTCATCTTCATGTATTGTTGGTCTTTAGGGTTACGGCTTCCTCCAATGGCATCCATCTCATCTATGAAAATAATACATGGTGACCCTTTTTTTGCTGCAGCAAAAAGATCTCTAACTCTGCGGGCCCCAACTCCAACAAACATTTCTTCAAACTCACTACCACTGCATGAGAAAAACGGTACACCTGCTTCTCCTGCTATCGCTCTCGCTAACATTGTCTTTCCCGTCCCGGGTGGGCCCACAAGCAGAACACCTTTTGGAAGCTTTCCACCAAGGCGAGTGAACCGCTGCCATAAATGAAACATAAAAAAACACTCTTCACATGTTTTCATAATATCAAACACACACACACACACACACACATATATATATACTATATTATAATACATTTGAGGAGGACGAGATTGTCTCTTTACATTAAATTTTAAGAGTTTAAGGGGACAAAATTGTCTTTTATGAATGAGATTAAATACAAAAAATAGTAACCGGATAATATAAAAAATAATTACCATAAATTAGTTTTTTTTTTAACAGCGAAATAGGGCTCATCGGCATGCCTCTTCATAGACTACAACTTTAATTTTGTAGTTATTACAACTAATAACAGATTTCCTTTTAAATCTAATTATGTAAACAATTAATTTCTTGTTTAACTAAATTTTCAAAGTCGTTTATTTTTAACATAATTTCATTATTTACTCTATTTTATCAACTTTTAGTCTTTTACCCCGCAGCCTCGCTCGAGCACCCCACTTGTTCCGGATCAAGTAAGAAGCTTGATTCACTAAATTGTTAAATTATTCACAACTCACAAAATTGTTAATCGAAGTTGCAATTTGTAAAGTTGAATTACAATTTTGTTTATGTAAGAGATCAGAACCAAATAAAAAGGAACATCCGAACATGCATTGAAATTGCGAATCTAAGTAAAATATATATAGTGAATCTATAACTTCTCACGTTTCTCTCTCTCTCTATCTATATATATATGTGTGTGTTTGTGTGTGTTTTCCATATATTTTTTTCAATTTGACTACCTTGGGGTCACGAAGATAATGAACAATTTCTTCCAGCTCAGCTTTAGCCTCATCAACACCTTTAACATCACAAAACTTTGTGCTAGTTTCCATACTGGGTTGCACCTCCTCATTTAGCCCAAGCCCTGCACAAAACAAAACAAGGTTTCAACCACCGTTTTAATACACACATACGCGTATCAACAACAATAATAATAATAATATAAAAAAAGTAACACCTTTAGTAATTCCTCTATCTTCAATGAGTGCTCCAACACCAGAAATCAGTAAAAAGCCCAACCCTAAAGCACGAATTGTTCTCCATAATTGTTCTTTAAAACTTGCGCCTTCGGTAGCCACCATATGTATAGGCGCAGAAGCAGTTCCTAATAAAGTTTCTTTTGTTGATTTTCCTGCGTTTTTTATAACTGAAATCCCACCGGTGTACTCTTTGTTGAATGTTGAGTTACCTGAGCTTGACATTCCTGTAAATTAAAATTTAAAAAAGGAAATACTATTAGTCTGAGAAATATGAGAAATGAGAGGTTAACATGGGAACTAAAATATCAAAGTTCAGTAGATAGTAGTGTAAATTTTCATGATTATACTTAAAAATATGTTATCATATAAGTACTAAACTATTACTACTAATGAGTAACGACTTAGAAATGCGGTTGTTATAAATCTTCACATTTAAAGGTTTATTCATTTTCTAAAGTGTGGTGCTTTAGTTCTTGTTGTTTTGCATTCAATCTTGATTGCTTCAACCTTGAATTTTATTAGTTTGGGAATTGAATTTTCTTACTTTCAACAAAACTATTATCTACAAGTAGTTTTCTTAATTTCAATCAGTTTAATACTTTTAATATATATTTGCTTTTCTTAAGATCGAATCTATAAGTTCAAATATATTCAATCTGGGAGTTTACGCCTTTAGTGTAATCAGATTTTCAAAAATGAGTTTTTTGAAACGGGTTGTGTCTTGTTGTCACTTGTCAAACCTTTTTATAAGTGCTTATTGCCTCAAGCTTGAATCTTCAAATTCAAATTATAAACAGTTTAGTGATGGAAGTATTCAGATTTCAAGAAACAAGTTTTTTGATGCGAGTGAAATAGTTGTATTAGTATGGTTGACTCACCTCTTTGTAATGTTTTGAGCAACTCGCTTTCATCTAATCTATCAACTTTGACCAATGCCTTCACATATTCTTTAAGTGCTGAAGGATTAGAGTGCAGCGAGGGTTGACTTTCAAAAAGTCTAATAACCGCCTCCGGATCATTTCTAAGATCATTTCTATAGTAAAGTTCCCTCAGATACGCTGCATTGCTTGATCCATCTGCATCACGGTTCCGTAACTTTCTTGCTAAACTTCCCACATAACCCGATTGAAATCTCCTTTGACCAATTGGAAGATTATATGCTGTAAATAGTAAATACATTATTGTCAAAGTAAATTGTGGTGTGAGTGTGTGACTATAGTGAATAAACTGCTTACGTTTTCGTAATTTAAAAACAAATATTTAAGTAAATTATCTCATATAAACAATAAACATGGATGATAAGGCTTCTATACATGAACTAATTCTACTATTGTAGTTATATTTATATACCTGCATCATATCTGAACTTTTGTGAAGTGATATAAGATCCAGAATACAAGTTTTTTGTAAGCCACAGTTTTGGTCGTTGCTTTGAGACCTGTATAAGCACATAATAAGGTGATTAATTGAAAACTTTTGTTTAACAAGTGTTGTTAACATGCTGATCCTGTGAAATTAGCTTCGTTAGAGCTGTAATTCACACCTTTATCAAAACAACCCAAGATAGAGCTGTAATCACCATTTGCTACCAAATTCAGATGATGCAACAAATTATAATTACTAAACAATATGTAGGGCATAGAAGTTCTATATAAACACTAGAGCTAACAAATTAGGGTTTGCATTTTTTTCTAACGTAACAAAAGTAGTGGCGGCAAATTGAGCTTGAAGCCCTAATTTCCCAGACACAGAGATGACATAATAAAACCGAGAAGAAGCAAAATCACAATTTTTGACATGCGAAACAGAATAATGAAAGATATACATCGATAAGAAGGCGTTTTAGGCTCATCTTTCTCCTCCTCCTCCTCGAATCAAAGATCAGATCGTGGTAGCTTCTGTATTATTCCTCGATTAAATCAGTAATTGAGGTTAATGCAAGAAAAATAGATTGGGGCCTGAAACGGAGATTTGTGAATTCAGCGTACTTGCCTGTTGAAAGTGGTAACTAATTAATTATATTTATTTTTTCTGTTTAAAAATATTTTTTGTATATATTGTATACATAAAATATATAAATCGATTTTGTTAGTTAATTTTCGTCTACGGCTCTAACAATATATCTCTTTTCATAAGGTGTTGTGAAAAATAATGTTTCTCTTTTCAAAGGGTATTAAATTAGTTTTAGATTCAAAGTTTCAATAACACTATATTTTAAACTCTATTAAGTTTCTTATGTTTTAGCTTATAAAATAAACTACATAGCAATTTATTTCTTTTTATTTTTTTTATAATTAAACACCTTCTATGTATTAGACTCTATTATGATCAAAGATATTCATGACAACCTTACCTTCTTTGATGTCACCACCATCGTTAAGATCAAACAATTAAACACAAACAAACCTCACTTGTTCATTTAGTTTACAACTACCTCTATTTAATTACTCGAATTGAAAACGTACTAAAAAGTCACCAACCTAACATTGTCATTATTTCTTGAAAAATTAATTCCTTAAGCAATTATAGCAAGTATTTTTTACTTTACAACCCTCTACTTCATCACATAAGCTCAATCACCCCCCTTGTAAGTTTTTACACCACCCGATTAATTGCGCCGGGTCGGTTTCGGGGTTTAGTCCCGCAGAGTTCCTAAATCGATGCCGATTATTGTGGAGTGCTTCTTTGACAGTTCGCTGTTTGATCGGCGAAAATGAAATTGCTGTAAAAACCGACGCTTAATTTGATGACGAGATCAAATTCGACTCCTGAAGACTGCAACCTGTTCTCAGGTTAGACTGAAATCATAAATTTAACTCTCACAATCGATTCTATTCAACTGTAAACTATGATCCACAACTTTATTTTACTTACAGATTTTTTTCTCCAGAAGAACCCATTTGTAAATCTGACACGTATTCTGATGATTTCCCTTATGTGTATGGTTGTTCAAAGTTCTAGCAACATTCTAATAATAAACCCTCATGTTTTGTAAACTTCTGCAGAAGTTCAAACTCAACACCAGAGAGTTGTAATCAGGAATAATAATAATGAAAATCTTGTTGGCATATTGCATGAAACAGGCTCGAAGGAGGTTGTCGTCGTCTGTCATGGATTTAGATCCTGCAAGGTTGGTTATTTTGATTCTTATGATCATATTATGATGTAACAACAGAGTTACTGTAATATTGGTAATGCTGCAATATGATATCAGTCATATAAATTCCATTACTTTATTTTTTGGCGATGCTGATTCATGTCATTTTAATTTGCATTTGATCAAAATTTTTTTGTATAAGGTAGTCTTTTAATTAATTTTTATTTACAGGATAGGATTCCTATGGTGAATCTTGCTGCTGGTTTTGCAACTGAAGGAATCAGTGCTTTTCGCTTCGACTTTGCTGGCAACGGGTAATTTCTTTTTTCTAGTAATTTGGTTACAAAAAGATATCCAATTAAAATTTATATAAGTTGTCCAATTGTTCTTGATCTGAATCTTACATATTCGTTCAATAAAGTCTGTCGATCATGATATTAGTTTTGTTTATGATACTTTATTTTGTTATTATTTTTAGAGATAGCGAAGGTTCATTTCAATATGGAAATTATTATAGAGAAGTTGATGATCTACGTGCTGTGATCCAATATTTTAAACATAAAAAACGCTTCGTTGCTGCAATTATTGGGCACAGTAAAGGTCTGTAAAGATAACTTTGCACTTCATAGTTGCTGATTAACATTTCAATCTGTAATATCTGTTAAATTTTAATATTTCTTATCTGTATAAGAGTTTTTCGGAATCTATTTTGGTTTTGCATTGGGAAAAAGCTAGATTTGATTATTATGTGTATTCTTTTTTAGTTTTTTAATACATGAACACATGTAAATAGCATATATTAATCAGAAGGTTTTTTGCAGGCGGGAATGTGGTTCTTTTATATGCTTCGAGGTTTAACGATGTTGAAAATGTGGTCAACATTTCTGGCCGATTTGATTTGAAAAGAGGTATTGAGGGTCGATTGGGTAAAGATTACTTGCAAAGAGTTAAAACAAATGGATTCATTGATGTTGCCAATAGAAAGGGTATGTTGCATGATCTATTATTTGAAATGTTTTATAGCTAGTTAATCTGTTAATTATGATTTACAAAAACAATAGTATTTGATGCGGATTATGCAACCAAATGGCTCAAGAACAATTAGATAATCAAAGACTTCGATATGAACCCAAAGGTTCCAAGAACATAGTTCTTTATATTCAATAATAAACCAAAAACTGATTACAAATGAAACAAACCCTAATATTTATACTAGATTCAAAATATAATAATAAGCAGAAAAAGATAAACTAAATAAATAAATATTTGAAATTCAATTAAGAGATAATATGATAACCCTGTATCAGTATTACTATAATAATAATCCAAAACTTTTAATGTAACCATTGGAGTTTCAACCCGTTTGACACTATGCCTTTTTAGCATCTTTTTTTTGCATTTGAGATAAATAAATAATAATAAATAAATAACCCGTGCATGAGCAAATGAAGTTGTAAAAAATTTAGGGAACATAGAGTATCGTGTGACCGAAGAAAGTTTAATGGACCGCTTAACTACCAATACAACTGCAGCATGCCAACTGATTCCCCAAAATTGCAGGTTTGTAACTTTATTTGTTGTTTAGTTTTCTTTTCTTTTTTCTTTTTGCATTTGAATTTCCATAATTTGTTCAAAATCATTCTTTCTTGCATGACCTAATATCATTTTTTTCTAAATTAACTCGTTAAATTTGCAGTAAATAGTCAAGTGTGATGGTTTAGAAAAAAAACAACAACCACCTACCCATTGAAATCCCACTATAGTAGTAGGGTCTGGGGGAGGTGAAATATAAAGTATTGATTACTAAATTAAATTATTACAAAAGAAGTAAATGAAATATAAGTTCATTTATCTATGTTTTGATAAACCTTCTCGTTATTTGATTATCTAGTGTTCAAATACACTGTTTAATAACTAGTTTTATACCATCTGCAACAAAACTGATTATCCGAAGAAAATATGAAATTTCCAATAAACTGTTCATTTAAACCTGGTTTAACATCAACAATTAATCTGCTCGCAGGGTTTTAAGCATTCATGGTTCTGCTGATAAGATTGTACCAATGGAAGATGCAATGGAGTTTGCAAAGCATATAATAAACCACAAGTTGCATATCATAAATGAAGCTGATCATGAATACACTCATCATCTGAATGAGCTAGCTTCTATTGTGCTTGATTTTGTCAAAAATAGTTGTAGTCATGACAATTCACGAGCACCAAACAAAACGCTACGTTCATGCTTATGACTTCTTTTATAAAACAAAAATAAATAAATGAGTCAATTACATTTTTGGTCCCTGAGATTTCGTCTGTTTAACACATTCAGTCCAAAAAGGATCTTTTAACATATTAGCTCCGAGGTTGCATTTTTATAACCATTTTGGTACCTAACACTAACTTTGCATGCAACTTTTATAACACAAAAAAGGAAAATAGTCAAGGATGCGCTACAATAAGATGTGTTAAGGACCAAAATGGTTCTTGATTATGTTGTGTGGTTACTTTATATAAAACGCTATCATAACCGTTTATATCTTACAAATATGAGTACCTACATTTTGGTGAATATTGCATGGGATATATAGAAGGATGTAGAACATATAAAATACATATTCACACTTATAAGGGTTGTTCTTAATAAGATAAAGTTGGTAGAGAGCCCAAATGATGCCCTTTGCGTGATAACTCCTGAGACACCGTTCTCATTGTCGGTCGACACTTAGGATCCGTGCGAATGCATGCGAGTGCTATATCATAAACATGGAAAATTTCTTTTTCAGTCCACCTATCGGTTGGATAAGGGAGTCGCTTATCTAGAATATCTTCTAATCTTGTAGTGTGACTGGTTGAGTAATTCAAGGATGAAAGGAGGTCTCCAGGATGCTTCCCTACAATTGTCTCAAGTGCCACTATCCCAAAGCTATACACGTCACATTTATCGGTCACAGTCATGGTAAATGCAAGTTCTGCAAGATCATATATGCCAAAGGATTGTTAGCAAAATTTCAAATGCTAATTAGTATACAAGAAGCGTAATATTACATGGAAATACCTGGTGCGATGTATCCCAAGGTTCCTACAACTGCCGTATGGTTGGAGGTATCCGGATCGAGCA
>WOUH02000022.1:6493768-6504058 GCA_009936405.2 Stevia rebaudiana | reverse complement strand
TTTGATCAACAACTTACTTCAAAGAATGCTTGAAGAGTGTCACGATTCATTTAGTTATGTGAAAACATCATTTTCCTTCAATATTATTGTTTTGTACTGTTTATTAACTTATTTAATCTCAGTTATCGTTGATTTTTGAAAAAAAAAAAAAATTATATATAGGGGTCCTCTTAAAAAAAATATATATATAGGGATCCTCTTTTTTGGACTCGCACAGGGCATCCGAATCCTCGGAGACGACCATGCTTGTAATACACGTTGAAGTTTTCAACATACTAACATATGTGTGTTTAGTTAACTTGATACATATTGTTGAAGTGTTTGAAAATTGTTTGAAAATTGATAAAGTTAAATTGTTATATATTTAAACACGAAAAAAAAAATATTGATCCATGAAATTATTTTTTTGGCTCTAGTGCTCCACCACTCACCAATCCTTCAAGAGGACTTTGTAAGTCTTGTGTGTGAAGATTCAATCATAAGCAATTTCGAATGATATTATTGCACCAAGAATGTCAAATAGAAGTTCGTTCTCCACATTTTGGTAAAGATTTCAAGAGTAAACGTTATGTAAAAGGAAAGAATAAGTGTGATGATTGTGATTATAATTTTCCATTAACAAAATGAAATGATCGATGATTAAAATAATAAGTCACACCTGTCACCTTTAGATTTGCACTTTCAGGCGAATTAATCACTTTCTGAAACATGAGTCGGAATCTTTAATACTACTTAATCACATCTCTCTTCCTTGATTTCAGACACCACCACCATCTCTTCCACAGTTCCACTCACCGGCAACAATGGCAGACACCGCTTACACTCCGTCAAAACCCAACGGCACCGCCGCCGCTACTACCACCGTAAAACCAACACCACCACCACCAGCTAACAAAACCCAACTTTACAACCCTAACCTCAATCGCCACCCTTACCGCCCGAATCCCACCATCTACCACCGCAACCGTCGCCGGAGTTACTTCTGTATATGCTGCTTCTGGTCAATCTTAATCATAATCCTGCTTCTCCTCCTCGCCACCATCGCCGGCTGCATCCTCTACCTTCTCTACCGGCCCCACCGTCCAACATTCTCAATCACATCACTCAAAATCTCGCAGTTCAACCTCACCACCAACTCTGACGACACAACGCACCTTACATCGAATCTCAATCTCACTCTCTCCACCAAAAATCCTAACAAAAAGGTCACGTTTTACTACGATCCAATCGCAATCACATTGTTAACAGATGAGACACTAATCGCAAACGGATCATTTACCGATTCGATCGTTAGTGAGCCGAATAATATCACCATTATACGGTCGAGATTGTACAGCACGTCTCTGCTTCTTGATTCGACTACTGTGAACCAGATCAGATCGGATCTGAAGAAGAAATCCGGAATGCGATTGAAGATGTTGCTTGACACTGAAGCTCGAGTGAAGATTGAGTCGATTCGAAGCAAAAAAGTTGGGATTCGGATTGAATGCGAAGGAATTCATAGCTTGATTCCGAAGGGTGGTGGTGGTAAGTCTGGTAATTCGTCGGAGACGGTGGCTGCTTCGGTCTCCGATGCTAAATGCATTGTTGATCTTCGAATCAAGATCTGGAAATGGACTTTTGCAAGTTAGGATTTTCACACGGTTTGATTTTGGTTTTAAATTATTTTTATTGTTAACTTGATGAAGATTTGATTAAATTGATTATATCAAAGAATGATAGAAGAAAAAAAGCTATAGTTTTTCGTTAATCTTTGGTGATACTACTGAAATTATTATTGTAATTGTTTGCATACTTTTTTCCCCTTTTGATTAAGTGTGTTTCTTGACCCAAGAAGTATTCGGTGTAAATTATTATTGATGATTATATCTTTTTGTTTGCTTCGAATTTCAATCACCCTTTCTCTATAGATAAATCCATTTACATTTTATTTTCATTATTTTGGAGAAAATATGATATTATTTTGTTATTAACAAAAAGTGTTTTAAGTAATTAACTATTAACCAATAATCAAATGTTCTATTGATACGGAGTTTGCTCACCACTAAATTACCTAGGTATAAATCTTTGCAAGTATAAAGTGAGATAAAAATTGGTGCAATTTTAACTAAGTTTTAAAAGTATTTCAATTACGTCACTCAAGTTTAAAAATGTTTCAATTAGATTACTCAACTTTCATATTTTATTCAACTACTGAGTTTTAACATGATTTTTTTATGATTCTTTTTGTTTCAATTATAAAATACATTTTTTAGTCTTTTTGATGCTAATATAAAGCGTTGACGTAAATTTCAGTTTCTTTTTTCTATTTTTAAATGAATTAACCAATTTTTTATTTTTTTTAATATAATTACATTAATTAGAAATTTTAACTTTCATATCGTATCTTCTATCTTGAAACAAACAAAATTTGATGATGACCCGATTTGAGGATTAGTGACCCAATTTGGCAAAAAATAACATTAATGACCTAATTGAAACATTTTTGAAAATTTGTTACTATTTTGTGACATTTCCCATAAAAAATTTATAAATTTTTTTTTTAATTAATGTCACGTCTTATTTTCTTACTTTCCCGAATATAAATCTTTTGGTTTTATTATATAAAACTTATGTATATAAAATTTAAATATAATAACTATAGTAATTTGTGTAAATTCGAGTCATCTTTATCTTAATAGTTATCTTTTATTCAATAAATACATTCTAATTGTTTTCTTTTATTAATATTATTGTTATTATTATTATTATTATTATTATTATTATTATTATTATTATTATTATTATTTATCTATAATTTTATTAACAAAAACAACATTATATTGTATGTCTCATGGATTATTATACATTGAATATGAAAGTCACTTTATTATTTGATAATTTTTTATTTTCACAACATATGAATTTTCGTAAATATTATAAATAATTATAACCTTGTTTGAATATATTTTCTTAATATGATACGCATTTTAAATCTTTTATATTTCCTTTTCTCTCGTCACATTTGATTTCAATTGTCATATATAAGTGTGTTACACATTAATGTGCTAAGAATACTCTACTTATAATTTCATTTTATATTTAGCAACCCCTAACACTATAATTGCTAAATTAATATAACTACCACATAATAACTCAGTGAACAAATTCTAGTAGTTCTAATTTTAATCATTGGTAGATAATAATTTATACCAGTAATTTGTGACAATGTCTTGTAACTTTCACTTTAATTGTCAAGAGAGTCATTATGATTTATCAGTAACGCCATATGATTTATTTCTAATAGATTGCATGTGTGAGACTTGTAAATGTTATCTTCAACCAACTACGTTTCAAAGTTATATGGTTTAGATATCGTGTGACTTTATTATGTAGATCCGGTGCGATCTAAAATCATAACTACAAATGAGGATACTAACGGGTTAGTGGGAGAAAACTAACTGATATTATAATAGTAAATGATATTTCTCTCATCAATTAGATGACTCGATTAACTGCAATGAGGGAACGCTTTAGGTTACGAGATGAAAGGAAGCGAGGAGGTCCTTCGAAACATGATGCGAAATTTGGCTGATAAGTAATGATCAAGTTGTTATGTGTTTGTGGTATTGGGCAACAGGTGTTTGTTTTTGTTTATGGGTTGAGTATGTGTTTGATAAGTGCACCAACATGTGGGGATCGTTGGTCTTTTTGTTAGGGATCGTTTTGACAGTGCAATTAGTCACGTGTTTGTTCTTCTGGATCATTTTAATATTGTTTGGTTTTGTTTTTTGTTTTTGGTTTTGGTTTGTATTCAACGGTGTTGTGTGAGCTAGTTTCTTTCTAGTCGGGTTTTAGAAATAAATAAACTTTTGACCTTGTAAAAAGCTAAGAAAGAAGCATGGGATATTCTAAGGCTCATGAAGAATGACCACGATGACTAATGTCATCGATGTATAAGAGACCGATGATCTAAATAGCTCATTTCACATATCTAGAGTGTTCATTTCACGTTGATTTTTTTTTTTTTGTTTGCTACCATGACATTAGTTGTTTTTTGCAAGATTCTTTTTTGCCGTATTGTAAAAAGAGAACCTATGTATGAGACCTTTTCATGAAATGAAAGTAATTTTTGCCAATAAATCAATAACTTTCACCAAACTAATGGTTATTTTGCATGTGTTAAAGAGAGATATATATATATTTTAATAAAGTCTGTATTTGATTTATTATTACTATAGCAAGTAAGAGTGATCGGACTGGGGATGAACGATTTTGATTCATTTCCAATTTTCTAAAATATTTTGAATTCAAATTTTAATTTATTCTCTATACATAAACATGTTGACCCAGGAAAATCTCTTTGTCTTGGCAATTGTTCCTCAAGCATGATACAATTATATGAAGCACATGTGGAAGAACTATTTTATATTATTTTGAGATCTAAGTAAAATATTTTATCTGATTATGTATATAATAAAGAATGATGGCATATCTCGTTATTAATATGCATTTAATAAACTAAATTAGGAGGATAATATGCAAATGTTACTTATCTAACGTTATAATAACTCTTCAAATATTATACTTGTATTTCTATTTCCCATTGTCATGTTTTTTGAAATATATAAAGTTGTTATTCCTGATGGAAAAAATTAAGTGTATTTGACCGAAGTGATTCATAAGTAAATAGTTGTTAAAAGTTTATAAAATAATGATGCAAGTTGTATTCTACTAGGCTAGGCTGTCCTTAAAACTTCTCTCCACAGGGTTTACAAGTTTTAACAATGTTTCAAAGAATAAATGAACCAGAAATTATTGTTAACTAGACTCATCCGCTAAAAATGCTATGTTGATAATCATACTATCATCAGCCTTTAGTTGGTTCTATTTGATACCAAAAAAATAAGAACATAAACATCGAGGCGAATTATATGATCTAAAGTAAATGCTTCTATATGATTATTCCTATTTACGACACCAATAAACCTATTGTTGTAAGTGGGCATCACCCCTTTGGCAAGGTCCAAGTGGTTGAGACCTTTGTGAGGCATCACTAACCGTGTGGAAAGATATATGATTAGTTGTTATAAAAGCATTTTAAGATTTATTAGAATTTACATGATTTGTGAAAAGTTTGATGAAAAGTGATCATTAGTGGTAGCTTATTATATACAATTGTAGAACTGTATGATAGCAACCAATCATCCATGCTCGCATCAAGTCAATATTTGTAGAACTCACAAACGAATAATAATAATAGACAAGCAATTAGTAATTTAGTATGAGTAGATTATGTACACAAATTAGGGCATGAAACGAACAGGTTATGGTCAGAATGATAGACAGACATAGACAAACTATCTTTGATGTTTCAAAACAGAATATCTACCCGCCTGTTTGACAACTTTAGTTATTAATAACAAAAATAAAAAGAAAACATACCACAAATAAATCCATGCACCTGGCCCGATTTATCTTGGATTTTGAACGCGAACGTGTTAGGTAGTGTTGATGAGGGATAAGGTAGAGATTTTACAGTTTCTGCATCATTAATGAATCTAAAAGAACTCTAAGTGCATTATCACAATAGATGGATCTTTTAAAGCAAATCAATAAAAAAATAATAATAATAACATAGCTAATAACCTTCTCAAATCACCATATTTTACATACAGGACTTGTTGCCATTGCAGAATGCCAGAATCCCCAAAATTTTCCATTAAGCTTGCAGCTTCGTTATCTATGCTTGCTGTATTTCCCACCTATGTCATTTTATAATTATATTAGTAATTAAAATGAAAAAAAATTGTTATGAAAATGCCATTATCAATATATAAATAAATGATGACAGCCCTTTAGAGGTTTATTTGATTGCCCCTTAAAAATGAGAAAATAGTTTACTTACTATGGTTACTGCAGCATGAGTTATGTGAAGAGCAACTCCCTCCCTCACCCTAAAACCCATTTTACATCTCATGCCAACAGTAAAACTGTTGTTTGCAGCTTCAATATATTTGTTTAAACCTATGATGAAATGATGTGTCCTGAAAAATGTAAACATTTACCTTTTCGTATAAGAATAACAGGCAAAGATTCACATTCTTATAATTAATTTGATTTTCAAAGGAACATACCTAGGTTTTTAATAAACCACAAACCGGGTTTTTTTTTTTTTTTTTTTTTTTTAATTTGCCTCCTTTTATCCTCTTCGCTTGGGCTAGGCTCTTCAATTTTATATCTGCCATCTAATTATCAAGTTAATCGAGCATCAAACACAAATCGAGACTGAAAATTCACACAAATTAAAACCCACATTTCATATATCAATTAACCGTTCTAATGGTTGAATTTAAGATGTTACCTTGACTCATGATTAACGCAACTGTCGGTTGAGTATTTGATTAAACTACAAAGACGGACATCGATTTTAGATCTTTTCTGGAAAAAAAAAACACACACACACACACATCGATTATCATAGGCTAAAGCACGACAATTATAAATTAGAATAAGAAATAAAGAAGCAATTAAAGGGGTGAGGAATTGATGGTTCCAGAACCAAACTCAAAGTCGTTACCTGGCGTTTTTAGTGTCGAATCGAGATGGCCAGAGTTTCATACGCGTTTCGTTTATGCAAATCCGATTTCAAGAAAAATTAATTGAAACATTGGGGTTTGTGACTAAACTTAAGGATAAAGTAAATAATTAAAACCTAAACAATTCTATCTAAAACAATTTTGGATGAAGCAGACTCGTAACATCATCAGGTTTTCTTCCCATATTGGGCCTTTTAGCCCAACTCACGGTAGAAACCAAAATCCCAACATGGGTTAGCCCAACAGTTTCAACAAAAAATAAATAAATAGGCGTCCGCATTTGATTTGGTCATGTGAGGTAAAAAATTATCTCTCTTCTAATGAAAACGTGAGACAAAATGTTTATTGTGATTTTCCAAGTTTGGAACGTTAAATATAAAGAGGTGAAAACTCAAAATTTAAAAAAATGTCAAATGATACATTTAAACAATATCAAACGGGCATTTCACTTCTTTTGATGTTGTAGATACTCTTTAGGTACCGTAGGAACACCTTTAGTTTTACAGATTCAATTTTATTGCAAATTAACTTGTAGCAATTAAAGAAACGAAACTGTGCTAGTAAATAACAAATTTAGCTTTACAGATTCAATTTTATTACCAAAGGGGCATTGTCCTAGTGTTACCCCATTTACTTCTCAAGTGAGAGGTTATGGGTTTGAAACCCTCTCAAGGCATAAAATAGAGTTGAGGGAGGTCAGGGGGTTTTCCTGCAAAGCAGTTTCCTTCCCTGATAGCTCAGGGCTGACGCGTTTTTGGGAAACCAGGTACGTTGCCAACTTTGCTAGCGAGGGGCGGCCTTGAAACGTCTCAGTTGCTGTTCAAAAAAAAAAAAAAGTTTCAATTTTATTGCAAACTGGTACAATAAAAGTAACGAAACTGTGATAGTAAATAACCGGTTTTCTCTTCTAGTAGTCATACTTATTTATTTCTGGACTATTTTTTTTGTTTAGCGTCGAAGCATACATAGAAGGTGGCAAGCTTTCAGAGGAGATAACACCAGCGAAAAGAATTTAATCTTTAGCACAAAAAAGACCTCGCTAATTCAACGAGATACTGAACTAAATGTTTTCCTATCTAACAACAAAGATGAACATGTTAGTGATTACAAGGTAAACGGAGACTGGAAGAAAAGATCTTGCACAGTTTATTCATGTGATGGATCTACTATCCTTGCCAAGGTAATTAGTAATTACCTAATGTTTGATGTAAAATAATTAGCATTTGAATTTTGATTTGTGTAGTTTGGCAATTTATAGATTGATAATCAATCGGTAGGTGTGATAAAATGCAGATGCACGACAAACCTGTTGACACAGGAGGCATTCAGTCTGAGAAAGACACATATGGGATACTAGTTTCTCCAAATGTTGATTACACACTAGTTGTTGCAATCATGGTAATTCATTATGAGGTTAATAAGGATCGTAATAAAAAGAAAATTAAGGGAAAGAAGAAGGGTGGGGGTAAAAAGGAGATCAAAGATGATACTGGTGATACTGATGATGATGATAATGGGTATGAAGAAGATGAAGAGGAAGAAGAAGAAGATGATAATACAGACTAGATATTGTCTTTCTTATTTTATTGTATTTTGTAATGGTAAAATTGTACTAATGTAAGAAGCGTAAATGGACGGAATGTTATCCTTCTAACCCAATTTTGGATTAGGCTCGGAATTTTTTACAATAACAAATATCATCAGGTTTTGGTTAGAGTACGTACAAGAGAACCAAATTAAAATATAGCAAAAAGGGTCGAAAAACTTGTTCCCCAAAATTAGTTCGATCATTCACTTGTAAAGTGAATTGAAATCAAGATTGAAATAACAACTTGAAAAGATTTTGATTATTAAAGAATGAATTGTTAATTACAAATTTTGTTCACCGTGGGTCTATTTATACTGTTACAACAATTCACGAGCCCGTGCGTTCATTGGTAGAAGACACTTCCCGTTGAGACAATTGCGACTTGTTGTGTATGAGCTCTTGGAGTACACGAGGGACGGTATGGATGAGGGAATAGAAGAAGAGAAAGAACAAGATTTTTTTCATTCAAATATCATGTTTGATTAACAAATAATAATGTAATGAATCATTATTTCATGGTGTTTGATAGCTAAGAAAGACAAAGAAAAATAAAATACAATTCATGGGTCGGCTCGTGGGTCGGTCATGCTTTGGGTCATGTGTTGGGTGATTTTTTTCATGCTATGGATAGGGTGATAGTTTGGTCAAAGGTCCAGTCATGATTTTGGTCACTTTCTTGTTAAACTGGTTTGCAATGTTGATGTGGTTTATCAATGTCACAAAAATTTCATTATTTCTAGATAGCAAGAACACCCATGTATATCTTGAAAAATAATTAACTACAACCCAACAATATTGTTTCTTGT
Organism: Stevia rebaudiana; assembly: GCA_009936405.2. Lineage (NCBI taxonomy): Eukaryota > Viridiplantae > Streptophyta > Magnoliopsida > Asterales > Asteraceae > Stevia > Stevia rebaudiana. The sequence continues at coordinate 6,495,086 of WOUH02000022.1, read as the reverse complement.
CAATTCTCAACACGTTTACAAAATAGATTCATATGGAGCAACTTTAAAGGCGAATTAATGGAACTCAATAGCTTGGGCTTGTGAGGCCTTTTCTTCTATTTTCCTTTTCAACATGCAAAAAAGTGATCAAGACGGAAAAACTTTAAAGTAAACCAATGACGTGTCACCTTTGAGTCTTTGACCAACTTGTTCATGAACTTGAACGACAATGCCTAGATTAACTTATTATATTTTATTTAGTCCATAATTTATTACTTTATATAAAAGTCATCTATATTTTCTTAGTTTATGTTTTTTGAGCACTAATAGTCGATTGACTGACATGTTCTTGAAGAAAAAAACTCGTACATCAAACACAATATCTCACAAGTTTAGAAGAAAACCCCCCACTGTGGTAAAACCCCTCAGTTAGGATTTGAACTTGTGACCTCAATACTATACCTCTTCTGAAAGATACCTTGGTAAAAGCCCTTTACCAAACGTTAAGATTTCGTCAAATTGATCAACTGCCCATTAAGAAACAGTAAGTCGATACTAAGTTTAATTATTTGAAGATGAGATTATTGTTGAACTGACTCTGGCCTTGGCCGGGTAAAACAATTAATTACCAACTAGAACTAACTCAAACTAAACATAGTCAAACTTGTGGAAAAAGTTTGTAACAGCGTATAACACTAGTATTACCAGCACACTTTACATTCATGAAGAGTTGTTATCCTTGCGTACAACCTTATTGTTCCCCCTTATTACCTCGGGTATATGGGTTCTTCATTTTGTTTGTTTGATTGTAAGTCATGACTAGGCCAAAGCAACCTCCTCTTCAATACTTCATCGTCTGGAATTCATGTTTTGCGAGAACTAGGGTAGGTTTTTTGTAGACTAGAATAAGATTGTAAAAGAACTTTTTTATTGTAGGTGTCAAATGTGGAGAAGTGAGTTGTTTAAATAGGAAAATAATAATAATTTTTTTCACCTAATTTACCAGTTGGCTAGTAATTAAAATCGTCCCCCAATGGTCCACGAACGGCAATATCCATGTGGGTACACCTAGGGCCAGCAGGGGTCTACCCGCTTAACTGCCATGGCTAGAAAAATATGAACCAGTGATCAGTGGCGTAGCCACTTGTGATGGTGGGGAGCAGCCGCCCACCGTGAAACCTTTTTTTCGAGTGGTATATACACGTTAAAATCCCGACTGACCCCCATAAAATTTTGTGATCGTCCCCAATCCGCCACTAATCCAATTTTAATTTCTAATTTTAGTTATAAAACATTAAAACCAAGTTGAAAATATGTCCAACTAATAATATAAACCTAG
>WOUH02000022.1:6407853-6427871 GCA_009936405.2 Stevia rebaudiana | reverse complement strand
CAGATGCGCAGGAACCCCGTGGAATGGGTAAACCTTCGCCCCCCATCAGAATAGAACCCGGGTTAAATCCGGATTCGATTCATCACCTGATGTCATTCAAACTGCTCCCAATGGGATTCGAACCCCTAACCTCCACATTGGAAGGTAGGAACCCAAACCATTGAGCTATTTATAACCAAACATCCATTTAATATACGATGAGATTAATTCTGTATACTTTTTACAATTGACAGAATGGAAGCACCGGTGAGTTTTGTATCATTCTACTAAAATAGAAGAATCGGTAGAATTTTGGATCAATTAACAAGTTGGTCTTTTGAAAGGCATAGGAAACACGCTTGTATGAATCTTACGGAGGTTCTTCTTTTGATAGGCAGAGGAAACACGCTTGTATGAATCTTACGGAGGTTCTTGTGGGTTTAGGGAGTACTCCTTCCACAGTTGGTCACGTTTCTAACAAAGTCGCCAAATATGAGAACGTGTGTGTTGACAACCAACACGAGCTATTTCTGACAAAGTCATCAAATATGTGAAAGTGTGCCTTGACAACCAACACATGTTTATACTTTTTGTAGTTTATACTTTTGATTTCCTTGTGCCTAAGGCTATGAAGTTGTTAAATCGAGTTAGGATTATGCATAGCAATTTTATGACTTACATAGCGATGAACGTGATTTTTAAAAAACTTAGTTTCTATGCAAAAAGGACTAGCATAGCAGCTTCTTACTTATTTACCTTCTATTTCAATTAAAAATATTTATATTTTAATAAAATATTATAGAACAAAAAAGTACTCTTCAACATGATCAATATTGTAATCAAATCTGTTTATTAATAATAGTATATTGACAAAACTGTTTTAACCAAAATTGTAGACTATTTCAATGTAAAACTTTCGGATGTAAAAAACTTCTAGCTTAATTGAGAAATGTGGAAAGGAAGGCGAGGTAGGCGACCGCCCATGGCCCACAAAATTATGAGGCCCATAATTTTCAGAAAAAAATTATATAAATGTTTATTTTATTTAGTTTATATTCTATTTTATTTAGTTTTGTATATAACTTACCTTATTATCTTAGTTGTGAAAAAAAGATAAACGTTAACTAACGTTTAATTTTTGTATTTTAGCTAACTAAAATTATAGAAAATCAACGTTACAAATTAATTTTTGGACTCGATTAGGTTGGCCTAAGAAGGCCGCACTTCTCAAGGGCCTACTATTTAAAAAAGAAAATTTTAAGGTCCAATCTTTACTAAGGCTCATCCAAGATGGGTTAAATTGAATTGTCTTGGAAACCTAAAATTGCAACTCACATGGAAACGAATGATATGCTGAAAATCAAAAAACAAAGCGTACATCAAGTCCAAAATTGTCAATGTAAGTTTCTCTTTTCTTCTTTGGTTATTGATTGCAAACAGACAAATGTTTTCAAACTTTGATATTAGATTACACAATATTTGAATTGAGTTTTTGTATGCGACACAAGCTTTTCAAAATTAAAGTTGTTGAAAATCCTATTTACGATCGACAATGTCACAAGAACAACTTAACGGTTGTCAATGATATATATTGAGAACGTTATCTTAGAAGGCATGGACTATGAAGAGTTGATCGAGAAATTTGCTTAGAAAAATGCTAGGAGAGCCTCATGATTCGCTTAGGCATTTATATTATATCATTTTCTACAATACATTGGTTTTGTTTATTATTATGATAACTATATCTTATTATTCATATTTGGTATTTATATTATTGAGTCTTTTAGAGGGGCCATTTTTTTTTCCTCGCCCCGGGCCCGGTAGTTTTTTAAGATAGTCGGAACCGGCCCTGCCTATTAGTGTTATAGTGTTAAATAAAGAACATTGTGTGATTATGACAAATTTAAGCCGTTGAAAAATATATCAAAATAAATTAAATAAAAACATTAAGTCACTTTCAATATGCTTTACACATCATTTACAATTAAAATATATAATTGTTAGGTAGATGCATTGTTATTGCGTGAACTCTGTGGTGACACGAGAAAAAAAAAAAACACATTCCATGATTTTATGACTTCTATTTATCCAAAAAACTAAGTATAATTTTGTATTAAAAATGAACTTTTAAAACTAGCTACTAAATATTTGACCCTCAGAAGTAATATATAACCATCGTAATTAAAATCAAGGGGATCATTCCGTTAAAGCTAAAAATAATCATTTTTGTGTTCAGTATTTAAATTGATTTGTTTTAGTTTAAGCGTTAATTTCAAACTATATCTATAAACGAAATTTACAAACTAAAATTTTTTAAACGACAGCTAAGAAATTAGTTAGCAACTTGTGATGGTAACAAAATACATATTTATTTATTGTGTTACTAATATATTTATAGTTATTAAATAAATAACTTTTGCTATTTAGTTGTTAACTTTAAAAATATTAATAGCACCATAGATAAATAGTTTCTCAATGTAATATTTGATCGTATATTGTATTTACTCACATTACTATCAAATATATATTTTATATAGACCATGTAGTCTACAACCTACTATTTAGATAAAATAGTATAAATTATAAAACAGGAACAACAAGAATAATACAAAATATTTACAAAGAATAATTGACATGTGCCAAAAATTAAATTTGTGCCTTCATCATTTCTTTCAAGATTTACCTTAATAATTAATGAATTTAAAAATATAAATGCGTATAATAATTAAATTATGCCAAAAGATTTTAGTAAATAACTAAATATACGTTCAGAAGTCACAAAATTACCTGAGAACCCGATGAGCCGACGAAGAGGATAGTTGCCGGAGATTAATATAATAGTCAACGTTACTAACGACGTTAATACTAGTAACCACTTCTTTGTTATGATGACCGGTCGACCTAACGACCCAGCGGTCAACTCGTGCCGAGATGGATGGTTGACCTACCGGCGGTGTACCGGAAACCTTCATACAACGCAATCTTTTCCGGTTGCCCCACTGCAATACGAAATCCGATGACGAAGACGTCGTCGTTTTGGTGTTTTTAGTAGCTTGAGATCTATCTCTCAATGATAACCCGTTAATCTTCTCCATTTTTCCTCTTTAATAATGCACCTGTTACGTTGCCAATTAACTAACCATGGTTAGTTTGCTTTTAACCACTTAACACTTTCCCTAAACCATAGTTAGATTTTCAAAGAGAAAAATAAGAAAATGAATAAAATTTTCAAAATATAATCGAACAGTGGATCAAAATTTTTGAAATGCGGATCAGCGGATGCATTATGTAAATCTTTGCTTCTTGTAGAAAGATATAATACTGAATTTCACATTGAATGCCTTTTTAATTTGGTAATTTAACTTAAAAAAATGATCGGAATCATGACATATCTCAGAACCATAAGACAACCGAGAAGATTATAGAATAATAATCTGTAATTTCAGCTCCTTTGGTTGATATAATCCGTATATGATGATAAATTGTTGATTTTAATGACAATACATTATGAATCATAAAGCAAAGTGAGAAAATTGAGATTCAAACCTATATTAAGAAGATATGATGTTGAAGATGAAACAAGCTTGTGGTTGAGCTGATTAGACCTTTAAGAAGCGATTTGTTGTTTGTGTTTCTCTAGGTTAAAAATTGGAAATCAACGATGAATTAACAAAAACTAGAGCGATGAAACTGCAAATCGTAAGTGCAGAGCAATTAAGGATCCATTAGATGAAATTGTGATTGAATTGATATGAGTACAATTCTACAAATCTGTAATGATTGATACTTGTTATCTTCTTTGTTTCACGATCTTTAGAGCTTTGGATTGAATTGAACGTTTAGACGCAGAAATTGTCAGAACTTTACGGGAATGATGAACATTTTACAGCAAAAAAACATCTTCAAATTCGATTAAAAAACGCCTTCATATCAACCTGTCAATTTAAGGAAGATCAACGATTGCTTCGTTGAACAAGAGAATTTGCAAGAGAAAACAATGCGAAATTCATATCACACATCACAAACCTCTAAACTTGCAAAATCTTCGATTCTCGTATTGATTTTAAATCGAGGAGAGTAAAAAGCTCAAGAACAGAGCTCAAAGCTGCATCCACTTCCACAAAATTTAAAATCCTTTTGTTCATATAATCTATCTGCAAATAAGTAAATTATTATTAGGCAAATCGTCTGATCAATCCCCAAAAATTACAAAATCGATGGATAGTCAAGAATTTCAACCATCCAGTAATACAAAAAATCAAAATTTAGAATTGGATCACATGTATCCGAGAAAATTTAAGAAATGAGCTTTATGATTAACTGCAACACAACAATTTGTAATCTGAAATTCTACAATCTAATTGAGCTGTGAATCTTTTTAATCCAACAAACAAGAAATGCAACAACTTCAACATTTCACTCACCGAATTCCCCTTCAAATTTTCTCAGTGATTTCCAATTTATGAAAGAAGAAGATAGTGTTCTTGTGCAAACAACAATTTTTTTTCTTTCCTCATTTAGAGCCCCATTTTATAGCAGGCTTCATCTTCAGGTTTATCGATGGCATCCGAACAGAGGAGGGGATCGATCTTTGGCCGTTGATTTATAATCCAACGGTGCAGATGCCATGTTATATTCGTTTAGCAGTTACATGCGGTCACAAACACCTCGTTAATCTTATTATGTTTATATATTGACGTCGTTAATAAACTGGACGTGACTGTCGTTAAAAAAGTATAAACTGCTTGTTTCTTTCACGAAATTTTTGAATCAGTAACTCTTGCATCGCAGAATCCGTAAGAGTTCTGAACCATTAAGAGGTAATATATTGCTTAACCGTTCAGAGACAAATGACTGACTAATTCAGATAAGAGATCTTAACCATTCAGACTCAGTATAATGCTTAACCACTCAAAGGTAAATGTCTTAATTTACTCACGAAACAAACAGTCTGAACCATTTAGTGTTGAATCAGTAAGATGTCTAAACTATTAAGAGTATGTTAAGAGATAAACAAACAATGTCTTAACGATTGTTGTTTAAATTTTTTCTCTCTTAGTGTACCTAAAATCTTGCACCTTGGGATTCTTCTTCTTCGTCTTCTGTCAGTCACACTATGCTTTGTCCAATTACAACAATGATTCTTCTTCCTGCATAACACTTCTCAATCACATATTACACCATTCATCCAAGCACATATTACACCATTGAAAAAGCATAATACACAAGTGAGAACACACTTACTAATCTTGTAAAATTAAGGGTTAATTTGTTATTTATGTCGTTTTAAATTAAGATAAGGTTGACATATTTATTTTAGGAGTCCCGGTTGCAAGAAGGTTGGGCTAATTATATTTTTTTTAATTCAAAGTGGTGACGAGCACATTTTCAAGGACGTCAATGGGAGAAGTCTAACAAGGTGATGGACGGTGGCATTAACCCCCATTCCAACTACATTAGTACGAGTTGCAAGTTTTAGCTATAATCAAGAGTAAAATAAGGTAAAATCTGAATGACCGAAAGAAATTTGACAAATAAGGGTACATGTGATAGCTTTGTCTCCATTGTCCCTAGGGATGACAATGGGCCGGGTATGGGCAGGGTATTGCTAATCCCAGTCCCATACCCGATTGTTAAAATGTGTCACATATCCGGCCCATTACCCATCGGGTAATTATCCATCGGGCATCGGGCATACGTATGGTTATCGGGTAACTCATCGGTTTATTAGTTAAAATTATGTGTGGAGATTTATATAAATCTATTTTTAGTTATAACAAGTTTAATACATATAATATCATCACTATAAAACATAAACTACAAAATTGAAGTTTCATGATATAGAAATCCCAAAAGAGGCTTGCGTTAATATCCAGACTACATATTCAAAAGCAAGAGGCTTGCGTTAATTTTCAAAAAAGTAATCAATTGGTTATTGTGCAATGGGCAAGGCATGATGGGAAGGAAAACGTTGTGATTTCATGTTGGAAACATAAAAGAAATTATGAATTAGTGACTACTTATGGGAAACATTAATAATATAAATATAAAAATTTACGGGTATTATTTCGGGTATGCGGGCCGGGTATTACTTAATCTCATACCCGTACCCGAACCTGGAAAAAAAACTTTTTTAATCCCATACCCGGCCCTTACCATAATACTCGAGCCAATACTCGGCCCAATACCCGGCCCACATGTTTCGGGTTTCGGGCTTCCCCACCGGGAACTGGTTTTTCTGCCATCCTAATTGTCCCTTGCATACGTATTGATCAGTCCATCGCCAGATTGAGGATGGACGTCGTAGTAAATGCTCGGGGATGGGGATGGGGTGTCGAAAAGATGATGGCTACTTGGGGAGGGGGGCATATGTTGGAAGCTTTGAGTTCAGACAGAGACGCAAAGGCTAATTATACATCAACGAGGACGGAAAAAGGTTGTTTATACCCCTTAACATAACGAACCGTGTTTTGAGTTTAATGGAAAATACAAACGCAGTTACTTGTAGGACACAAAAGGAGAGAAATTGAAACAAGGACTCAAGGGTCAAAATTTTAATAGTGAGAACCCAACCTGTCAAATGCCACAAACTACAAAGACGCAAATTACACAATGCTTTTAATAAACTATAGAAGTATGAATTAATTGTTTTCTAATCCAAAAATACATGTGTTATTGATGGTTTTAGTGAAATAAAATTAAAAGTTAAATTTTAATTTTTTTTTTACTTTCGTTATTCAAACAAGTGGTAATCATATAATCAGGAAATTTATATTCAACAGGGTTCCGATTTAAATTTATATAATCAAGAAATGATTAAGTAACCATTCCGTCGTCGTCGGGGAATGATTACTTAATCATTTCCTGGTTATTTTTAATTAAAAACGAAAACCCTAAACGTTATAACATGTTTAGGCTTTCCCGACGATATGTCGTCGAGAAATCTTTTGCAATTTTATTTTACTTTTTTATGTTCAGTATATATATATATATAAACAATTTTTTTAATTAGAGAAAATATAAAACTTTTACCGACGACATGTTGTCGGGATTGGGTGAAACTATTTAGACAACCCATTCCCAGCAACTTTTCAGGCTTATCGCGACGAGTCTATTTCGACAACACCTTTTCCGACAACATGTTGTCGAGGAAACTCTCCAAACCATCATCAGGACTGGCCTAATTTGTTGTAGTGGTAACCTTTTAATGTAGAATCATTAAGAGGCTAGCAAACAGCTCCTAAATTTAAGCCCATTAAACAAAAAGTGAGTTCTTTTTTCTTGAAGGGCATTTCTTTTTTCTCGCCTAGGGCTTCGCAAAATTTTTGACTTCTCGGGACCGGCCATGTACCTACCGAATATTGATTATGATAATATGTTCACCAACGTTGTTTGCAAGCCGCCATTCGTGTCGTCCTATGTTAGATTTTTTTTTAATCGATCACGAGCTTGATGTGGAAAAGGTCTTTCTTCATTCATGGATCTTCACCAGACAATATATATACACCAACTTCAGGTTTTTGTGGATTCTTATTTCTCAAATATGATTTTCGCCTACAAAAATATCCTTATGGTCTCACTCACTCGAGTATGGTACGCGTTATTCACCACTAAGGTTTTTTTTGGCAAAACAGTGTTGAACTATTAAGATGTTTGACTGATTATGAGGTAAGCTCTGAATCATTCAGCAAACTTACCCATTAAGAGGTGTACGTAGCCAAACATTGACCGCCTTTTACCGATTCACAGGTAGCATATTAATGGAATTCTTAAGAGCCTACCAAACAGCCTCGTGCATTGGTAGTATTAATATTACACTACACTGAACAGCCCGAACTCATTGCAGTTTTTTTATCGACTTGTATAAGACATATTTTTTCTTCTGTTATATGGAGATGGTGTTACTCGTACAAGTTACTAGAGCCAATCTACCGTATTAATAAAGGATGACTTTAAGAAACAATACGTGTGAAATAAAATGTGATAGTTTGATTATTGAACATACATAGAAAAACAATTATACAATGCATATAGTAGCACCCTAGCTTGTGACTTTTTCAACTAAATCATGATTTCTAGATCCAAGTAAAAAAGAAGTTACGTTTCTCACTTACTATAATAAGTAATTTTCCTATCCAGTCCAATTATAGAAAATAAACGTGTCTAATTTTGTGTAATTGTGTCCGTAACATAAGCAAAACCGATAATTGGCACGTTTTGTATTATTTATATGACTAACAAGTTTCTACAACTAGTATTTTTTTCTAATCAGTTGGAAATGTCATTAAAGGTAAGAGATTTGATAATCAAAATTATGAAAAGAAAAACGTAAAGCAAACTCCTTTAGTGATGCTTCGTTTAAAATTAAAAAAAAAAGTTCCTAGCTTATAAATTATAATGCTGTTACAGTGTTACACACCATGACACCAATAGGCATTTGGTCAAGTGGTATGAAATGTGACTTTTATTCTATAAGTTAAGAAGTTACGAGTTTAAGTTTTATTTGAGTCAACTGTCAAGTGCGTGCAAGTACTATTAGAGAATCAAGGTTCACCCGTAACTCGTTCAAGGTATTCATGCTCCATGACATGGATTTGAGCTACGACTTTTATTAATTATGTAGTTACAAAGCATTTAACTGTTTAATTATTAGTTATAAACTTATGAAACTACGTCGGATAATATAAACATCATCTTAGAGAAAATGTGGATGCATTAAATATTTTTATTTTTTGAAGATATAGTGATCTTGAAACAAGTTTCAACACATGTCATGTTCATGTAAGTTACTTGACCTACTCGTTACCACCTTTATTTCTTCTGAAGAAATTCTTTATTAATAAATGACTATGCATGTTCATGTTAGACATGCATATCTCTATATACATGACCATACATATATATGGGTGCATTTAATACATAATAATTATTATTTTTGTATGTAATGCTTGACAGATAATGAGAGAAACTTGACAAAAAAGGTAAACACCTACATAACCATCTTACGTGTCACAGTTAAAATTAAAGATACACGTATTTATGTGGTTTTTCATAGTTTTCAACTTAAAATGGATTCTATATTACACGTTCTCTATGTGTGATAATCCAAACACACATGAACAAAGCATTACTTGCAAACAATCTAAAGAGATGTTTCATTAATCTATATACAGAAATAAGTACCATTCAACACCGATTTTCTATCTCAGCATATCAGAAATAAACATGTTAAATATGGTATGAAGAAACCACCAACAAACCGAGAGTTTAAACATAAAATGAGTGTATACTTTCCAATAAATCCAAATCATTATGCACTGAAACCGTTGTTAAGCGAGCTCCAAGAATTCGATGGAAAAGCGGGACATGCTTGTGATGATGCCTCATTCATCTGTTCTTTGGTGATGCCAGCATTGCAGAAGTTAGCTATCGACCGCATGTGTTTCATACCGTATTGTGATAGGGACCCACAATGCGTCTCAAACGTCCTCACCTGAAAATATTAGTGCAACACACAATGTTTCTTAATTTAGTAAAGGTTTAAACCCACAATTATATAATCATCCAAGATATATGTGACATTAATTTTGGCCCACAAATTTTCTCTAATTTCAATTAGATTTTATCACACATATGGAACCTGTTTGTTTTGCGAAAAGTAACAGGTTTGTGTACTAAGGATTTAAATAAGAGTCTGGATTTTATGCTTTCAATTTTGTAACGAGTTTGAGTATTAAGACTAACTTATGTTACCCTTTCTGTTATAATAAAGGTGAAATGACAAAAATACCCTTTGACTTACCTATTCAAAAAGTCAAAGGTTATTTTGGTCATTAAACCCTAGTTTAACAAAAAAAAAAGCCAATGGAAGCTAGCCTTAAACCCAAACTCATAACAAAATTGAAAGCATAAAACCAAAATTTGTTTTACTCTAAACTTTTAGTACCCAAACATGTTACTTTCTACAAATCAAGTGAACCATCCTTGTAATTAACTCTGATTTTGAGTACCCAAACTCTGATTCAAAATCAACGCATGATTTTGAGGCGAAACTTACAAAGGTTTTAAGGCAATCCCAATCATCAACTAAAGGCTGGCCTGCAGGTCGGACGGCGTTCAGAACTTCAGAACCTTTTTCTATTCCAAACAAAACCTTACCAACGAGTTTTATACTCGCGTCAACGTGCATTCTGTGGGCCATTGCTTCAGCAAACTGTTTTCTAGATTCAATCTTTCTAGCAGATCCTTCCGGAGCCTTTTGATACTGTCAGCAAAATTAATTCTCAGTAAATTTTATAGAAATTAAAAAAACTAACCAATTACACACCGGGCGGGTCAGAAGGTTATACTAATAACAAACCTTATGCCAGAAATGTAACAGATCAGCATCGCGTTGGTTGACAGCTTTTGAAGACGATCGTAGGGAGTTACTGTTGATAAAAGTATAGTTTTCATTTACAGGGTTTGTACCCAGATAAAGATAAAGTTCATCCCTACTAAGCTGCAAGTCGCCATATTGCATTACGTGGGACCCGTAATTAGAATTGCCATTTGATGTTCTTTCCTTAACCTGCTCGAGTGAACATCAATAAATCAGATCATAAAAGAAATTACTTATTTTTTAACAGGACAAAACACTAATTAAAAGTTCAGGGTATGCACATGCTTTTGAATTTTGAAACAAACATGAACTTATATGTTTCGTGTTCTGTGCATGCAACACGTTCTTAAATTGCTCTCATTCATGATCAGAAACAAGAAAGCAAACATAATGTTATTATTAATATGATCGAAAACATGAAATGATATTTTTATTAGATACTAGAATAGAAGTGAAGTTAATCAAATTCATCATAGGTCTTACCAGATGATATTGCTGCTGAATTGTTTCTGTTTGCAGGTTGTGTACCTCACTGTCAGCATTCAAAAGAAATAAGTTAAAAAGAAGTTACAGAACAGAGATATTATTCTCATGTTCAACTAATAAAAATAATGGTTCGAAGTTTGGAAAATTTCCAATAAATCTTAATTTTTCTTATGTGTCCTATAGAATGTTTTGTTTTGGGGGTATATTAAAAAAAATAGAAAAAAGAAGATAAGAATATCTAAAGAAGGTCAACCCGTATTATATTGGTCAAAGTCAAACATACCAGTCTTCCATCCATGCAACACTATACAAATCACCCAAACACGTGCCGTATTCTTGAGGAGGACTCGGATATTCTCCAGGACAATAAGTACCCCAACTGTTCTCATCTGGACCCGATGCAGTGGTTGCATAAATATTTAAACCTTCCGGAAGAAGACCCTCGAAAATACTTCCGGATTCACATGCTTCAAGGTAAAATACCTAAAATAATAATATTATATTCCCGTAAAGTTTATATATAACTAATATCAATTTAAAAGTACAGCAAAACATAAGAGAAATTACCAAGCTTTTGTATGTTCCAGACGCGTGTTTTCTCTTCAAAACATCAATCAGATCGTTCGCATACAAATAAGGACTTGTTGGCATACCTGAAAATGAGAAAACAATTTATTTATAAAATCCTAAGTTAAGAAATGTAAACTTTTTATTTGTAAAACCGCTATGTGAGAAAATAATATTAGAAGATGAAGTAGCTTACCAAGAACACCGGGTCCACCATGATCAGAATAAAATATAAAAATGTGATCATTAGGACCGCTATTTACAACTTTTCCACTGCCGCCTTTAACTGAAGTTTTATTACCAAGCAAAACTGCAAAAAAGTTGTCAACAGTAACATCTTTCCCTGTGTAATCCTGTGAAAATGCAACTAATGAGAGTCGAATATATTCACAATTGTAAAAATGAGTGAGTCAAAGAGTTGACCTTTGGTACGCCATGATACACATCATCACCATTTGGGTTATTGATAATGATTCCAGGTCTTGGGTTTTCTTCATTATTTGCAATGTCATCATACATGAAAACCACAATGTTTTCATCCTTGATGCCACCATTTTTCAAGATTTGATATGCGTGACATACATCTGACTGGATCAGATAATGAGTTGATTTTAATATACAAACAAACATTTCATACAATATAGCTTAAAACTAGAGTGGCTAATAACAAGATCATTTACTAAAAATATCTAATTTTTTAAGAACACAACTTAATATTATCTTTGACTTATGTATTATGAACAGAGAATCAATATTATTATTGACTTAAGTAAATTTCTTCACAAAAGTCTCTTTTCTAATACAATACTCAAATATTAGCATTTGAATCTGTCTAACTGTCTTCATGTACTTACAACATGATGATCTAAACATAACAAATCTAATATGCTTAAAACTGGTTTTCATGGTAAATAAATAATGGTGAGTTTGGTAGTATGCATGATGTTCCCTATAGATTTACTCTTTCTGCTATCATCCTCATATGTTGCAGGTATGGCTTTCCAATGATTGATTTTGCCAAATCGACCAACTTGATTGAAATCATAGGGTTTAATTGCTACATACTTTAATTATTGGGCATAACCAAAAAATAAAATAAAAAATCAAGCCAGAAAATCAAAAACAGTATGATAACTTCATATAAAGGAATAAAACCCTAAACACTATATTCAATTTAGCAATTATACGAATACATTGAAATTTCACTAGATAATCTATGCATAAAATCAAACAGTATGATAATTTTGTTCAACTGAGAAAAATAAGCCGAAGTACAGAGCTAACACTTATTTTGTTAAATTGAGGAAGTGATTGGAAATGAAATGACCTGATGCCTGTAATTCCAGTAACCGTTAGATCCGGCAAGTAAGACGGCCCATCGGGTACCAATGGAGTCATCGGAGTCGAGTTTCTCCGACGGCAGCCTGATAAATTCGTCTGCCGTGACACGTGCGTCAACGACGGCGACGATGAAGGGTGCAAGTAGAAGGAAGATTGCGTAACGATTCATCTTCGGTGGCCGGAGAATTATTCTTCAGGTAGTTGGTTCAGCCTTAGCTCTATCTTTCATATAAAGCTTTCTATTCTTATTCTGAATTCTTTACTTATTTAGTTATTTTCAATTTGAATTTTTTTTTATATACCACTAAATTGCAAATTTCAACATTTATATTTATTCATAATCACAAATTTCAATTTTTAACTTCATTAAGTACACTATACAACCTTTAATTAAATTAGTTTATTCAAATCTTAACATTTAAACTAACTTCAGTTAGTTTTCCCCATTACTCATTCCTATAGGGATTGTTTTTGTCAAAAGTCAAACTTAGGGGGCTTTTCGTTTCATCACGACTGTTAAAACTTCTTTTCGCGTTTCCCGCTTATGTTTAAAACTATTAACTACGTCTCTAGTGTTTGACAGAATAAAAAGATTTGATGCTTTATTGACATGTATAAAAGGTTCGTAGACTTTATATCTGAAACTATCTTTAACGACAAACACACACCCTGAAAAACTTTTTATTAGATCAACATCCCGTCTAGTTCAGATAGTATTCAACTCTCCATCTTCAAAGCACAAGGAAGTTATAACTCTCGTATCAAAAAACAAAAACAATAAAAAGTAACTACCTACTTCTTTCACCTTCGTTTTTGTTACAACTAACCTCTACTCTCTTCCTATCTTTATTTTATATAAAATTAAAAATTATAGTCAACTTGTAGATTTCAAGATTTCTTATCATCCTCACCCATCACCACCACCAAAATCATAGAGAAATCACCTAACATATTGTTGAGGATGGCATTTGGATCTTAGCATAATATATATGTTTTTTCAAGTTATTTTATTAGCTTTTAGTACGTTACATAAAAAAATTTATAAATGTATTGTTTTACATATTGGATTTTATATTTTTCTTCATTAGTATAAACTTTATCTATATCGTTTAAGATAGCTGATTATCTACCGTTCGAATATATGAACCGAAATTGAATTAAAGTAATAAACATGAACTTGAACTCGACTTGTATATTGATTAACATAAACATGACGGTTAATCTAGAAAAAGGTTTTTTTGTTT
The DNA here is from genome assembly GCA_009936405.2 of Stevia rebaudiana. Taxonomy (NCBI): domain Eukaryota; kingdom Viridiplantae; phylum Streptophyta; class Magnoliopsida; order Asterales; family Asteraceae; genus Stevia; species Stevia rebaudiana. The sequence continues at coordinate 6,413,873 of WOUH02000022.1, read as the reverse complement.
CTCTTACTGATAATAATACTTTTTTAATGATAATATTACTTTAAATTATATATTCACAACATAAAATCCATTTAACCTTTTACTATACACCTCCTTGATTGTTTATCTTTTAAATATAAAATTGTATACTAAAATACTATTTTAATATTAGATAACTAATAATTGAGCTGCCAAAAACCTATGAAATAGAACAGGTAATGCTCATTGAGGCTTGTCTATTAAAATGAAAGGTCATTGGTTCAAATCCTAACAAGAAGTATTTGATTATATTTTAGTAGTATGATTAAGACAGATTTCAGTTAATAAAAAAAAGAGCGAGTCAACACTTAAACATGAGAGTTTTTATTAGAAGCTTTGGCTTCAACCCAAAACTAACACAAATCTATATATGCTAAACTCAATCCTATGGACCACTAATACCGTAATACGAATGGTTCTTTGTTGAGCTTGGTTTAGAACATCGTGAAGCACCGTGCTCTCACGATTTTTATACTGGAAACCAGATTTTATAATTCCGTATTTCCGTCTACGAGCAAAAACTGAACCAAAAAAATAGTTATGAAAACCCAATTTAGCGCTTCTGACCTTCTATGATGAATCGAAGAAATTGTACCCATTAGGACTTAGACGAAATCATTGATCCTGAGTTCCTGGATATCGATGCTTATAACAATATTATGCGTTAAATCGTACGGATATCTTAGGAGGTCCGCACCCACACTCATTCAAGACTAGTTTAAATATGGTCAAAATGGCAGAAACAGGTTTGTGTTCCTCACTTCCTCTACATTGGACATTACATTTTAACTGAATTTACAGAATTTCATATTTTCTTTTGGTTTCAATGTTTGATAGCTTGAATTTGTGAGTTGCATAATGCAATCAGAGCTATGCCTAGAGAAGAATTCGTTGCTGATGTCTTAAAGGGCAAGTGGGATCATGTAAGGACCAAATTTTCATTGCTACCATTGATACTTATAGCAAGTGGCTAAATTATTTCTTGCTTACAATAATTTCTTAAATTTTAATATCATTAAACCACAAATTGTAAGAATTTAATACTTTTGATTAATTTAAGTGATTTTAAGCATTTTTGTGTTATAAGTTTATGATAAAATAATATAAATAGTTATGTGTTACTTATATTTCTGGCACATCTGCCTTTATAAAATCATTGCCATTTACATCACCAATTTGTTGTTGAAGTCTTTTGTATGACAGTTTTTTAATTAATCAAATTCATTCTCTTTGTTGAAGTTATACCCCAAACGGGTCAAATCGATTAACTTAAAACTTTGATAACAAAATGAAACAAAACATGTACCATATACGACCGTGTAAATAATGCTTAAAGTTAAAACCTCTTATGTTTTTCTATTACATTGATTGAATTTTTAAATAAAAAACATAATAAAAGAATGACATGTTAATATATCATGTTGCATGTCTATCTAATGAAATGATTAGCAAGATGATAGTTGAGAAGTTGTTGAAGAGCATGCAAGTAAACATTCATGATTCATACAAAGGGAACCCATTTCCTTCCATACTCATGTATATAAATGTAATACACCCTTGATCTTCTATAACTCTCAAACAATGGAGCAAAATGGTCATTATAGTCTTAATGGTCATAATGGTCATGCCAACATCATTGCAACAAAAAGGTTGTATTATTTATCATCTTTAACATATATTTAAAGACCCTTTTTATAAAATCATGTGTTAAATCAAACTTTAAGATTTTATGAGATTAAATAGTAGCATTTCATATTGACAAGGTTAATGAACAAAGTTGTGGTGGTAACGGGCGGAGCAAAAGGAATCGGCGGTGCCACCGCAAAGTTAATGGCGGAGAACGGGGCACATGTCGTTATTGCAGATATTTTGGATGATTTGGGAACGAGCCTGGCAAAATCAATTAATGGTCGTTTTGTACATTGTGATGTCTCGATAGAATCCGATGTAGAAGCTGCTATTCAACTCGCGATAACTTGGAAAGGGAAACTCGATATCATGTACAATAATGCCGGAATTGGAGGTAAACTTATTAGTATTTTCTATTGTGTTATTTTTTAGTTTTTTTTTTTATTACGACAACTAAATCTTCCAGGATAAAATCAACACAACCTGTACTCCGTAGAATTTGAACCTAAAAGGCTAAAACCATTTAGTTGAGAAGTACACCACTTCACAATACGCCCCTCTACCAAAGGACTCTGCCCTTCCATCCCTTGGATAGATAGAATGGGTGTTTTTTTGTGTTGTTAAAGACTTGTATAATGAAAATAGATGGCGAGTGCCCGATCGAATTGATCAGGTCATATAGGAACAAGGTTCAAGTCTACCAATCTGTTAGGATGTCTTAGCTGCATACATCACTGCACTGCCACTTGACACCTATCGTAATGATAAATAGCTCGTCAGGGTGTCCTTTGGGACATCTAATGTTAAATTAAGGGGACAACATGGTTTATGTATGCTTATTTAATATTCGGTAGATTAAAACAACTCAAGTGATCTATAAACTTTTCTTGTATATAGATGAGGGAGGAAGCATCACAACTCTTGATATGAAAAAGATTTCAAAAGTCATAGGAGTTAACATGTATGGAGTTATACACGGTACAAAACATGCGGCACGCGCTATGATCTCAGGCGGCAAAGGTGGTTCCATCATAAACTCATCAAGCACAGCAGCCATCATGGGCGGTCTTGGATCACACGCATATACATTAACCAAAGAGGCGATTCTTGGACTAACAAGAAGCTCTTCATGTGAACTTGGTACATATGGGATCCGTGTGAATTGTGTCTTACCTCACGCGGTTTTATCAGATATGCTAGTGGACACATATCGTACGATGCAAAAAGATATTACAGTCGAAGAAGTTGAACAAAAAATGGGTGAAAACGCGAGTTTATTGAAAGGGAGATGTGGATCGGTTGAAGATATTGCACACGCGGTTTTGTTTTTGGCTAGTGAGGAATCTGGGTACATAACGGGGCATAATCTTGTGATCGACGGGGGATATACGTCTTCTTCTGTTAACATGACTTTCATTTATCGCGATAAAAAGACAAAATCGGATCATCCTAGCTAATTAATCATATGAAAAACGTTCACTTTATGGTTGTTTATGGGTTGTTCTTGAATCATGAAATCTTTTGATGTTGTTTGTATTTTTTGAACTACTAAATTTTGGTATTTATTAACATATCAATAACCTATCTTCTCACATCATACATGAAAGAAATAACACAAATGTAGAAACATGTTTGTCACGAGTGTGTCAAAGATGGTTCGAGTATTGCTATGACTCCGCGTGTTTAGTTGTGTTATACGCGTCTTCTTGTTGCTTCTTTTGCAAGAATAAGCAGATGACCGAACAATCGTCCCTCTTCGATGACGGAAACTTTTGTTTCCAAGCTGCGGTTGCTGCTACAACTACCGCTTTTGCCGCTGATTCTTCACTCTCGGATCCCCACACGATTGATGCAACCGTGTTGTTGCTTAGCACATCCCACACCTGAAAATTTAAGCTTTTAGTAATCGTTGAGGCGACAATTTGACACGTTCTGTCACCCGTTTTATTACTTATTTATAGTTTTTTATTGTAAATCTATCGATGAAAACATAATTATAATTGATCTATGTATCTGACTTACCCCATCACTTGCAAGAACAACGAATTGATTGTTTGAGGTCAACCGGTGATAGGAGACATCAGGAACCGATATGATCCCGTGGTTTTTGAGCACAAAATCCCCAAAAGCACGAGACATGGCTAGTCCTGGTGAGTCATGATACGGTAACCACACGCGATCTATATGTGGTTCGTCTTTTAATGACATCACACGACCGTTTAATCTTCTAATTCGATCCCCCTCGGCTGTTAAAATGATGATCATTTGTTAGTTTACATAAAAACACATACGATTTTTAATTGAGGTGTATATATATTGATCAAAACTTACAGTGTACACTTGGTTTTAGATCGGTGGTTAACTGCACAGGCGTAATTCCATTTTCAGCCATTGTTCCAAGTACTGCTCTTGAATCACCAAGATTAGCAATAACCAAATCATCACCCTGTTGAAAAAAAAAGTTACATCATTTTAAAATTATGACTCTTTAATATTATTTTTACGACCAACTAATACTCTGCTAACTAATCAGATCGGATAAAACATAGATTATGCTAGGCAGATGGCCAAGGGGGCTAAAGACCAAAAACTAATAAAAGTCAGATTTGAACATAAGATCTCTGCTAACAGTTTCGCACTGTGGCACCCCTTGAAGGTTATTTTTGGAAATTGTTGTTATTAATAGTGTGCTAGTTTGTACATCATAAGAGGGAGATTGTGTTGTATATAGTACCTGTTTAATAACAATAACGGCAGTTGTACCACTACAAGAGCAATCTATATTCTCCAAAAGCTTAACTTCTTTGTCCATGAGTTTAAAGGCACTAAAGAGGGCTTCTTTCCAAATCTGGAATTCATTGGATCCATAATCATCATGTTCATTTCCTATTTTGCCCTTTGATATGGTGGCATTTCTTTGATTGATGATTATTGATGGCAACTTGTTCCTCACAAATTTGCTCACTATTTGACCATTCCTTCCATGCCCATCAAAAACTCCTCCAAATGCTCCATCATCCATTCCATAATCCTTCATCAAATAAAAAGACAATATACATATTATAGTTATTTCATTGATTGTAGAAACGAAAACATTAAACCAATTAACCAAAATTGCAATAACACGACGATCGTTGTCTGGTTAAATCATCCAACATAACATGATCTAGTAATATCTGACTGATTTGTTAACCATAAGAATCTGTTACTGAAAAACTCATGTAACCTCATAAGATTTAATGACAACTTCCGACTAAAATTTACCAAAAGGTTAATGATATTGAATGTGTATTTGAAATTTGGAATTAAAAGAGAAATGATTTAGATGAGAAAGATACCTGATAAAGAATGGCAGCATCTTGGTTAGATCCTTTAGATCCTTGATGAGTGTAGATTGAACCAATCTTATGATCACAAACGGTGTCTTGATAATAAATAACATTTTCATTACCATAATCTATCTCATGAATCTCTGGAGATGCTTTGGATATGCAGATACCCATTTCAGATTTTAATAAAAAAACCTTCTCAATATACTCTTTTTATACAAAACCAAATGGTGTTATCGTCAATGGATGGGACCTCATAATATTAATATATATTATTTAAACACAATTGGGGTATCTATTCCTTCCTTCGTTAACATGAAGAGATGGTTGAGTTGTCATTATTATCTTGAGATTTTTAATGTGTTATGATAAGAGATCTATTAAGCTTGAGATGACTTTTTGTTGTGGATACTTAATTTTTCATAGTATTGTTTGTTTTCTGGGATTTATTAATAAGATTAAATATATAATAATTAGAAATTGAAGACCAAACGCAACTCTGATTTCAAATACCGCAACTTGATGTCAAACATCAATTATGCAAATTTTAATATTTAATAATTCTTAGAATATTCATCTTTTGATCACATCTTCTAAAAGTCAAATACAATATATGAGTCATTCATTAGGCTATCCGGTGTGGAGCCGTTGTGGGGCGTTACCCACGACGACGACACCCCAATAACGCCGAAACACCGCCTCGTCCGGGCGTTTCCGGGGCGTTATAGACGACGCCGTCGCCCCCATGACCGCGTCACCAACCAAAATTCAAACGTTGGTTTTTAAATTTTCGACCGTTTGGTCGTTTGAAATTAAAAAAAAAAAGATTTTTTTAAAACTTTTTTCATATCACACACTTTTCTCACCCTTATTCTTTCTAAACTCTCTCAATTTTTATAAAACTTTTACAAGTTTTTATAATCTTTCTTTCCACAATAGATCCTAATCAAAACACTCCTACAAACCGAAACCGAAACCGTAACCAACGCCCCGTCAACCCAAACCTCGTACGAGACCCCTCGTTTTTCTTCAACGCAAACCCAC
>WOUH02000022.1:6362177-6377091 GCA_009936405.2 Stevia rebaudiana | reverse complement strand
TGTCATTGTGTTATACGATTATGACGATATTACCCTTAAGGTCTTTTCAAAGTTCCGAATAATTACAAAAATGCCACCACGTTTTTCCTGGCCGTTGATCAAAAAATCCAATGAAGGGGATGACTCCTTACCCTTCCTACCCTAATACTCCTCCTTACTATAACCCTACCCTATTCCATGTATCTTTGATGAAGAATACATGATTGAAGATAGAAATTAAAAAATACGTGAATAAAGCTTGAAAAGTGATATTGATCTTGACAACAATAATAAAATTAAGAATGTCCTTAGTTTTTTGACAGTATAAAGTTATAAACAAACTAATGAGCAATAGAAAATCAGATCCTAAATTGAACGAAAATTATGGTTTAGAAAAAGTAAAAAAAAAAAATCAAAAGAAAACAAACAAATACATCAAGATCATTTGCAGTTTTGCACACATCCAGATTTGCCTAAATTCCTTGGGATAGTGGGAATGATTTGCGATTTACCGACTCACTCACCGACCAGAAAATGAAACTGCTGACTTCCGCCATTAATTGAAGCTTCGAGGAAAGCATATCTCACTGGCCCACCGTTTCCGTAATAAGCATATTCTCTTGACTAGAAGCTTAAACCCGATCTCATCCACGCTAATTCTCATCAGGTATTAGAAATTTCATCTACTTTCATTCATACGTGCTCTTGTGATCTTGGGTTTTGTACTTTAAATTGTCAAATTCACAATCTGATCTTGATGTATACCAACTGTTCGATGAAATTTCCAGACGACGTAACTTGTTTTTAATAGATTCCGTCATCTGATCGACCTGTAGGTTCGTTTTAATCCGTATTTGCTCTGCATCAAGTAATTGAAGTATACTTGATTTCTGTTTTGTAGAACTTGTGCATAGGTCAACTGGGCATGTGTTAAAAAGTAAAACGGTTAAATAAATTTTGAATCTTGGAATGGCAAGACGGATTGGGATGGTGATTTAGTGAATTATTTTACGAAAAATGCCCTTGATTCTAAAATCATATTGCAAGAAAGAAGGTCCATTGAAGTATAATGTTTACTATCAACATTTCTCAAGTTTTAGCTTTTCTGTGATGATTTTGTAAGTTCTTTTCTTTTGGTTTACTTAGGTTTGAGTGCATTGCAGGATTAGGGTTTACTTGAAGAGTTGAAGATGATTTGTTGCTGACAGGTGCTGTGAAACTTGCATTTCATTTGGGTGAACATTTTTGGAGCATGATCGTATGAACTAAAATCAACAATGAAGCGTTTTGTGTACATCAATGATGATGATTTATCACACGAGCTTTATTGTGATAACCGTGTATCAAACAGGAAGTATACATTGCTAAATTTCATCCCCAAAAATTTATGGGAACAGTTCAGGTAATATTATTTTCTGACACAACTTCAAGATTTTACATAATGATATAGTGAATTTGTGTATATCCCAAATACGAGTTTAAAACCTTAGTTTAGAGAAAGACAGAATCCTTGAACACGTAGAACTTTTGATGAAAATTTGAGGAATGAACCGCTTTTTTATTTAAGTAAAGAATATTGAAAATGCTTGACATGAAATTGGAAGCAAGTTCTCATGTTGAAAAGGAAATCGAGTGCTTGTAGTTTGTAAAGTATGACCAAGTTTATGATATGAATTAAAGATTTGTATATTTGTTCTTGTTTGCAAGTGATATTATTTTTTGTTTTCCTATATGCGAAAGATTTATGTAAAACGGGCCCTTATGATACAAAAGGATAGGGTTAATTCTTATGCTGACACATGGCCTGATGCAACAAAAGCAATGGTGCATCCTGACATGTGTCAGCTTACAGTCTTTTTTACACTTTTTACCTTTACGGTGTTTCTCTTGAAACTTACTCGTTATATTAGTTACTTCTTATTTACCTCATTTTACAACAATCTAACCTATATTTGCAATACTTGTTTCCAGCCGGTTTATGAATCAATACTTTTTGTTGATTGCGTGCCTTCAACTATGGCCGCTTATAACGCCTGTGAATCCTGCTAGTACGTGGGGCCCACTTATATTTATATTTGCAGTCTCAGCAACAAAAGAGGGATGGGATGACTACTGTAGATATATATCTGACAAGAAAGCAAATGAGAAAGAAGTTTGGGTTGTAAGACAGGGTTCCAAGAAACTAGTAAGTCAATATATCACATTGTATATATATTTTTCAAACAATCTCAATAATATTATATTCCTTTAAAAATATCGACTGATCTTGTTATAAATGGTCTTCTAGACTTGCTAAACATTAGCTTTTAACACTTGTATAATTGATTTTCAATTGTAGATTCAAGCTCAAGATATTCATGTTGGTAATCTGGTCTGGTTACGTGAAAATGATGAAGTTCCATGTGATCTTGTTTTACTTGGTACCTCTGAACCACAAGGAGTCTGCTATGTAGAGGTATATTTCCTAATTTATTTTCTAGATTTTGATTTTTAAACTACTGAATTCAAAAGAATTCCATCAGTAGACTATTAGTGGAAAATAAATCATATAGGTCAAACGGTTATTTATTAGCTTCAGACAATTTAAGTGCAATGGTATTCAAGTCTCCCTTTTTGTCTGATTAAACAAAAAAAAATAGTAGTTCTTACATTTTGATATCCTACTTTTTACTATAATTTTGATTTTTTTTGTATTTATTATCTCAAATTTTTCTACATAATTTGCAGACAGCTGCATTAGATGGTGAAACTGATCTTAAAACACGGAGCATACCTCCTGCTTGCATGGGTATTGACTCTGATTTGTTGCACAAAATCAAGGTAAGTTTTTTATATACTTTATAAGCTGAAACATTCTGATGATTCTCACATTTTTTTTTATAATATATATTCTTTATTTTTGTTAGGGTGTGATTGAGTGCCCAAATCCGGATAAGGACATTAGACGATTTGATGCAAATCTACGCCTTTTTCCTCCATTTATAGATAATGATGTTTGCCCTCTAACCATAAAAAATACAATCCTACAATCATGTTAATTAAGGAATACAGATTAGGCTTGTGGTGTTGCTGTATACACAGGCATGTTATATTCTTTTTTCACTATTACAATATACATACCTCTCTTCAATACAAACAATTTATGATCTCACTTCCTGAACTTATGATACCTCATTTTGTGATAATTGAATGTGACACTTTTTTTTTAAATTATTATTATAATAGGAAATGAGACCAAATTGGGCATGAGTAGAGGTGTTGCAGACCAAATTAGGATTTCCTTTGTCATTCATATTTTTTAAGTGATATAAAATATATTTTTGAGCAGGGGCAAATATAATCTTTTTTTTTAAAGCAGGAGCGAGATCATACGTAATCAAAATATTTGAATTAGCAGGTACCAAATATACACTTCTGGAGCAAAACGAAGCAGGGGCGGTCGCCCCGTCTGCAATAGTCAAAGCTTCGCCCCTGGAAATCAGGATTAATGATTTCCCGGATGGTTTATGCGAACACGAATTTACAACCCACTAAATATCCAACTATAATTTCTTTTTAAAACTAGATCTCGCGTACTAGTCACCAGGAGCTGAACGATTTAGCCAAGGTTGACTCCTCGACCTCCATGAGACCGTACCCCTGCTTTCTGTACAAGATTCGAACCAAAGACCTTCCAAAGGGAGAGCTCCGAGTTCATACCTTAGACTTTCTTATTGTATATTATCTGAGGTGCACTATCTCAAGGTCCACTGAGCCAAATCATTGACATAACTTATCATATTGTATGACATTACAGTTTTTGGCATAATTAGTTGAAAGAACAAAAAGCTATCATTTATAAGAGAGAACTCAATCTTAGACTTTCTTGATTCCTCACCAAAGAAATCTTAGTAAGATGACAATGCTCCAACATCATTTCTGATTACGCTCTCATGTCTTTTTGGTTTATTTCTCTCACATTAGCTTCTTTTTCACTCTTCTCTCCGAATGTTTTGTTGTCTTCGTTATCTTTACTATTTTCAATGTCTGTTTTGTTGTCTTCGTTATCTTTACTATTTTCAATGTCTGTCCACGTCTTTGTTCCTTCGCCTTCCTCTTTGAAGGATGCTTCTTCCACTTTATACGTACCTTCTCCACACGAACCCACAAAATGTTTGCAAGTCTACTCTATTTTGCATCGAATCGATGAATTATAATAAATCTTGTGTTTTGATGCCAATTAAAGTCGAGAGCAATTCAAATGCACAAAATCATTCTTTTAGACAATATTGCCTAAAAGCTATGCGGGTAGAGGACAGTTACATACAACCTCTATTTGTTGATCTTAGTTTTAAACTATGTTGTCAAAAGCCTTCCAGACCCTCAATCAAAGTTCCAACAAGGTTTTGGCACAAATTCAAACCATATTCCATCAATGTTCATTTGATGTCTTTTCTTAACTAGTAAACAGGATCATAAACACAAATTACAATAATCAAAACAAAAATACAACAGAATATGATGTGGTATTAAGCGGCACCCGCTCCAGACGATGGGTCCCACCCAGGAGGTTTGATGTTGGGCCAATCACCCCGGCATCCTAGTCTTATATAAAGACCCTTCTTACCTTCAATATTTTAAACATGATCTAATTAAACTTCAGACCAAATATTAAATAAAACAAAAAAGAAGTAATCAATACACACCTGGAAGCTTTTTGTCAGACAAGATTAACTGTTTAAGAGCACTCAATGCCGCCTGTGCTACCGCTTTTGAGTAATCGTTGTCCCAACTACCGCCAAGTTTAACCACCACATCTGCATTCGTGAAACCCTGACCACCACTCACAATGTTTATTCTTGCCTCCTCTTTAGCTGATGCTTCATCTACAAATAATAATTATATAGTTTATTTGGGATTTATAATCTTGATTTTAGAAGCAGAATGTCGGGTATGGATAAAGAAACTATGAGAAAATAAACTTAAAAGATGTTGTCACCTTTAGCTTCAGATTGTGACAACCAGACTGTAAATCCGGAGTAAAGATGCCGCCATCGGTCAACTCTTGCAGCAGCACCATGCTGCCCCCCAATGGTGGCAACTACCGAGCGGATATGACTGCGAAAAAACCATTGATAAAGTCATTTATTTCCTTAGACTTCTGTTATACTTGAAAAGAAAACCTCCTGGAGGTGAAAAAACCCTTACGTAAAATTATTTTTTATTAAAAAAGGTAGATTCTAGGGGTATTTTTTTCACTTTTTATAAAAATCATAAAAAACACCAAAAAACTTTTTTATTAAAAAATATGCAAAAAATAACAAAAAGTCCTGGTTTTGAGTATATATTCAGATGTAACATGCTGTTTTACATGTGTAACTGACAATTTTACATCTCTAACATACTTTTTTGCATTTGTTACATGTGTTTTTTTGTATGTAAATATGTTCAGCTTTTACAAAAAAACAAACTTTTTAAAAAATTAGTTGTAGCTCCTTCAAATTTTTTCTACCCAAAGTCATAAAATTGAATGAAAAATCTAAAGAAAAAAATTGAAAAAAAAAACTCGTGTTACGTATGTAAAAACGGCTTCTATGGTTTCTATAATTCCATAACTCAAGGGAAATTTCATTTAAACTAATCTTTACTATACTATACTAGTATACTACAAAAACAAAAACAAAAAAAAACAAAAAAAATGAAGAAAGTGAAGGGAAATTATGTTGGGTACGTTTGTTTGTTTGTTAAGAAGGAGAAGAAAAAGGGTATTTTAGGAATAAGTTCATACCTACTTAGACTTTCCAGAATCACACTTTCTGTTTCTACTACAGCATTTGATCCTTCTGCAATAACCACTAGAATTTATTACTTGTTAATACACACACAGACAAATTAGATTCTTTGCAAATTGCAAGAAAAATGTCAATTCATTGCTGTAATTCTATTTATTATAACAAAATCATATTATTATAAGGGAAATCACTCACAAGAATCAACTGTTTGCTTTGTAAATGTTTCAAGAAGCTCTTTCGTTTCGAGTGGCGTATATCTGAAAACCATACAAAAGAATGCAAACAGTTAACTGCAATATGTAACTACCCGAACAAAAAATTACTAGCAATCCTCACTAAACATTCAAAGAGGGGTAAAAGTGGAAAACATACCCGAGGCCAACTGCAAGCTCGCGAGAAACTCGATAATTAATTTCAGACGACTCCCCAACTAAATAAACCGATGTTCCTTTTAAAAGTTGTGCAACTCCAACAGTTAGAGATTCCCATGTTTCCATGATGTCGGGCCATTTCACATCAGGATCTTGCTTCTTTAAATTAACAACCAGTTGGTCATCATCTAACAACCTACGATGTATGTAATTTGTTGACAATGATGATTCTTAATACAACAATTAGTTTCTAATCAAGTTATTTATTGATTTTCAGAGAATTAGGGCATTACCATATTGTTTCAGAAGGCTTTATCTTCTCATACAAGCTAATTTCCATGGCGGTTCTGAAGGATCCATCATTCTTAGTTTTGATTGTTAGGAATTTCTCATCAGCATCAACATACACATCTTTAGAACTCTGAATGCTTTCATCTCCGATAAACAATCTCAATTCTACCTCATCTGAACCATCAGAAAACTGCCAAATGTATCAGAAAGGGACCAGTTTGAGGTATTTGAGAAACTTCGAGAACAATTGCTAGCAAGAATTGCTTATAATTGAAGCCTAATAGTAGAACCTAATAGTAGAAACAGTGAGCAAATTTGGATACTTGCTCGAAATCAGAGTTGTAAACGTGAATTGGTACTGGATTACCTCGTAACTGGTGGTGCTTGTTGACGCGGTGGAGGAACTGGTGCAGATGAAACTGTTGGCGGTTCTTGAGGGGCGGAGATTGATTGAAATTGAGCGATTGAACGGTGAAGATTGATGTTTGAAATTGAGGAAATAGGGTTTTGAAACGGAAATGGTGGATTTAGGAGAAGCAAAACGAGCGGGTTTGAGGGATGCTGAAGAGATGAAGGAAGGAGATACTGGTGCGGATAGAGTGGTGGGTGATGGTGCCATGTTTGTTAATGTGATTTGAAGATATGTATGGACTTATAAACACATGAAGGTGTGGGTTTGGCTAAAGGTGGGCGTGTTCGCGGGTAATATTGTTGTAAAGGAAGGTTAGAGAACCATTAAAAAAAAAAAAAAAGGAAACTGGGGACAAAAAAATAATTCATCATAAATAAAAATAACACAGTACAAACAAAAATAATTAAGTATAAAAAATAATAATCCAGCATAAAAAAATTTAGTCAAAAAAATAATCCAGTAAAAGATTTTTTTATCCAGTACAAAAAATATGAACGGCCCATAAGTGTTTCCCAGTTCCCTCTTTTTTTTTCCCAATTAACATTTCTCTATTGTTGCATAGCTTGGGCAAAGCTTGGGCGGGTTGGGGGCTTAGTTGATTTTGAACGTTAATATTAATGTTGGATGATAAAAAATCAAATTTTCACCCCTATTATCTATATTTATGTCATAGTTTCATTAATTTTTAATCACTTTCACCTAATTAAATCTTATCTTCAAATTCAACCATTTTAATCACACATTCAAAATGAACCGGAAAGAACTACCAAGTAGTCGCCCCCACCCGTGGACAAGTGAAGAAGATGAATGCCTAGCCCGAGCTTAGCAGCTTTTAAAGTGCGACGGGATTCCACCATCTCACTTTTGGTATTTTGGAACTGGGTTATTGAAGTGTTTCATGATATTAGAGCATTCACAATAGTTTTCATCATTATCTCTCACTCTCGTGCACTCATAACCACATTGTAAAACTCTCCTTCTCTATAATTTTCACAAAATATAAGGGTGAAGAGTAATTTTTTCTCTGTTTTTTACTAACAACCACTTACACTAAACATCAAATTTTAGGAGGCCTCACTCACAGAAAATGTTGAATCTATTGTGAGTGCTCTTAATGGCAATAGGAGGCGCATGTGCCACAAACTATGTCACACTACTACAAAAATGGGTAAAAGCGACCGAAATTTGTGACCGACGTAAAATAGTCGCAAATTCAGCGACCATATTGTGACCGAAATCAAGTGGTCGCAATTTTAGCAATCAAATCAAAATTGTTCGCAAGATTTGCGACCGAAATGAAATCGGTCGTTAATTTAGCGACCTTTTTTTATTCGGTCACAAAATAGTCGCAAATATAGCGACCAAATTGTTTTGGTTGCAAATACAGTCGCTATATTTTGTGATTAAAATAAAATTTCATTTGGTCGCAAAAATGGTCACAAAGGTAGCTACCGATTGTTTTGGTCACAAAACTGTAGCAAATATAGAGACCAAATTGTTTTGGTTGTAAATGCGGTGGCTAAATTTTGTGATAAAAATAAAAGATTAAAATAAATTTTCATTTGGTCGCAAAAATGGTCGCAAATATAGCTACCGATTGTTTCAGTCACAAAATAGTCGCAAGTATAGCAACCAAATTGTTTCGGTTGCAAATGCGGTTACTAAATTTTGTGATAAAAATAAAAGATTAAAATACAAGTTTCAATTGGTCGCAAAAATGGTGGTAAATATAGCTACCGGTTGTTTCGGTCACAAAACAGTCGCAAATATAGTGACAAAATTGTTTCGGTTTCAAATACTGTAGCTAAATTTTGTGATAAAAATAAAAAATTAAAATAAAAGCTTCATTTGGTCGCAAAAATTGTCACAAATATAGCCACAGATTGTTTCGGTTACAAAACAGTCGCAAATATAGCGACGAAACTCTTTCGGTTGCAAATACAGTCTCAACAAAATATAATAAAGGTTGTAGTTGGTTATATTTTAAAGTTTAGGATTTTTAAGGAGTTAGATTTAATTGATAGCAGAAAAGGGCTTGTAGCCTAGTGGTATCTCATTAACTTCATATGTTGAGGTGTCACTTAGAACAATATGCTCGGGAGAGGGGGGTGTTCCGTTTGTCAAGTGGTGGCTACTTTTGCTGTTTAAAAAAGGTCTAATTAAGAGTAATTAAAGTCATATACTTTCAATTATGGACATTTAGGTTTCATAGTAATCGGTGATTTATGTGTCAATATTAGTCAAATAGAGCTAACATTGATCACTTAGTGCTTAGTTAAAGTTATTGTTGGTCAATTATGTTAGATGATAATTAAAGACTGTCTATTAGAGTCACTTAGCATTGGTCAATTATGATCGATTAGGAGCAAATAGAGGACACTAAGGGAAAATAGTGTTAATGGTTAAATTTGATCAAGTTGGGGTATTTAGGGTTCATGAGGGCCAATAGTGGCCATTCTTGGTTAATAAGTAATGAATAAGTCTTAATATCGGCTAGTTGTGACCAAGAAGTGTTATATGATGCCAAAATAGGACAATAAGGGCAACCATATGTACATTCATTATAAGTTACCGATATTCATTAAGGATCAATGACGGATAGCTAGGGACATTTAGTGTCAACAAGCGTCAATTACAATTATATAATGGTTTATAGTCAACATTTAGGATTAATTAGAGCAATTAGGGTAAATAATGCTACATATACCAATGACGTTTAGTAATTGTCAACGGGGGTAACTATTGGTCAAAAATGGCCAATAAGGTTCAATTTTGGTTGACGTGGTTGAGTACTAATTAAATAGGGACCATTAGGCCAATGAAAGCCAATAATTGATAACTATGATCAATAAGATTCAATTAGTGCTAATATTGGTCAAGGATTGATAAGGAGGTCAACAATGTTCTAGAGTCATTTAGGGACAGTTAGAAGTAATTAGGGTCAACATTTATCAACAGTTGTGAATAAGAATCACTTTGGAGCAATCAATGTGTATTATGGTCACTCATGGCCACTATCGATCTAACATAGACAATTTACCCTCTAACCAATACCTTTATTACTAATTCACCATCTATGCTTGTTAACCCAATTGTCTTTTCTAAAACAATTCATTTCATAATATAACTATGATTATCTTATACTTGGGATTAGCAAGCAATCTTAAAGCCAACGGGTAACCTGAGATATGTGGGACAACTATTCAAGTTTTAGATTGGGTATAGGACAAAGGTGTTCATCGGTTTGGGTATTAGTTTATTAGGTTTCGTAGTTATTTGGGTGTATCTCAACCAAACAATTCCTATTAAAAAATATGCCTTAAAAATCTAAATTCAACTCAGTTTTGATTTAACTTTAAATAAAAGGAATTCAAACTATTATAATCAAATTCAAACTAACTAGAAGTTTACCGAGCCGCACGTTGCGGCGGCAATTCCATACGACATAACACATTTGTTTACAAATTTAACCTGTGTACAATCCACAATCCGATCCGTATCCATATACAGTCTAACATGTACACTAAGATTGAAACTCAAAAGAACTATTATTATGAAGGTGGAAAAGTGTTCATATGCACTTATTGATCTTAATATATGCCACCGGAAACAACACTATCAATAGCAAGTAATAAGCACGTTCTTTTCAAAGCACTAAAGAAACATTAAAACAACTTCCTGATTTTTCTCGCACAAAGCTTTGACATCATATCATAGCATAGCAATTTTGCCCCCATATGGTATCTTGAAATCATTGGTAAAGGGATTCTGGTATGTTGGAAAAAAGTCATAAAAATTAAAGAACAATACAAACAGCAGTGAACTAAAAATAACTATTATAATAAAAATGTAAAACAACTTACCTTATGCTAAGTTGATTCATAGGCATAATGACAAAAGGTAAATAGTTGCTAACATTTTTCCCATGTTGCAGTTGTAAAACAATTTACCTTGTCACTATGAGTACCAATTTTATATATCAACGGCTACTCCAAAAGCTCTTTTGTTGTAGGAGTAAATGCAATCATATTAAGATCAATGTTAAAATGTATGGGTTTGGCTCGTTTATTAATTAATGAAAAACTCACAAAAAAGGGCACCATTACCGAATGCAATTCTTTCTTTATGATAAACAAAGTCGAAAAGGAATCACAATTATGTAAGAATGATAAACTGGAAAATAACATTAATTGAAATAACTTATAAAGCGGACCTGGAAGGTTAGTAAAGCAACCCAAAATAATTGAAACTATTATGAGAATAAACTTGACAGCATAGAAATAAAATTAACATCTGCAGCAAAATTAAATACACACTAAGATAATAAACATAAATAAAAGAAAAAGAGATCCAATTACCTCTTGGGTTGCATGTGAGTCATTTTTCAAAGATCGTGTTACAGACTAACAAACCACACCACATGATTCCCTAAAACCTGAATAAACACAAAACATCAACCACTGTTTGTGCCAATAGTTATTTTATTTGCTAAAACATATGCTAAACGTCATTACTTTACTTGAGATCATAGTTATCAAAGGCGCACTCTAGGCGATTAGGTATAGGTATACAACATATACCTAAAAGGATAAACAGAGAAAGAAGTCCCTAATGTAAAGTCAAAAGTCATCATGTTTGCTCAATTATTAATAACCCAAATGATATATACATAAAAAAAGGACCCACAAAGAGGGAGAGAAATCTTGGAACCTGCCAATTAAAACATAATTGTCACAATTAATAAGAATCTTAATCAACATTTACATTAAAAAAAAAAACCTTCCACGGTGCAAAAATAGATGTAAGAGGGAAGAAGCTTGGAAATAAAAGAAACATGCAAGGGAAACCATATCAAACCAAGTAAGATACAGTCATATAAAAGCACTACCAATTAACAGGTATGGCATATGAAATTATCACTCCAAATAAGAAAATACAAAGAGAAACATTTGAATTTTGATGTTTGAAGATAGCACTTATACGTGGAACTAATGATTCTTACCAATTTCTTGTTAGAAACTACCATAGCTGTTGTATAAGCCCATAAGTAGAATCTAGACATAAAATTAGCAATTCATGGATATTCTCATTAATAAGAATGCACTAAAACATGTCAAATAACTTTAAGAACTCCCTAAATCCAAAAGTTAAAAATACGCAAATTTAGTAATGTATTGTTTGTAATGTTGCAATGCTAAAACTTCACCTGAAAGATAAAATGAAGGCAGCTAGCAAATTCAGAAAACATGAATCTAAATCTGAGAACAACGATCACTACAACCAATCCAAAACTATATCAATTAACAAAGAAATCATTAACTAAACAAAAAAAATATCTCACCCGAAGAACTGGCCAAATTTAGGCATAGATTTGTTATTTAAAGTTTCAAAATCAAAATATTTAACTTTAAGTTCAACAATACCTCATGAAGATATATAACCGGCTACTACATACTCTTGAAAGCTAAACCTTGCACCTTTTGAATTCCATACTATTATTAGTTCCTCACAACCTATACATTAGCATATTTCTATTTCACCGTAAGGTACAACAGTTGTTAATTCTTTTTCATCCTTTAACACAACCCATCGACGTTTAAATTGAAACCTTGCTAGTTCAAGATTGCACGAAAGACCCTAAGGTGATTTACATAAAAACAAATTGATCAAAATCAGGTTATGTATTTCAGATAAGTCAACCACATCTTCACACAAACTCAAAAATCGACTCGTAAAGCTATAATACCAATAATCCAACAAAGCAAAAAATAAAGATTTACCTTCTCTTGCGGAAATAGTAGGAGAGCGGTGATGCCTTTAAACAGCCCACATGCATTAGAATAAAAAATTACACATTAAGCAGAACAAATGCAAACATTCACCCAATTGAACCAAAAAAAGACAACCTTAAAGTGAAATCGTCAAAAAAAAAAAAAAAAAACCTCCATGCAAATAAAGTAAAATTAAGTCAAAAACCTAATCGGCGACACCGAAGTCGAATCGACCCAGAAAATACAATGGAAGACTGATCTAACAAAGGTAGAACGCAACCAGTCATGAGTCACCTCTTTTCACAAAACCTTCATCTCTATCTTGAAATGCCATTCGAAAGACTATGGTGTATAACCAAGAACAACAATGACCTCAAATAATCCAAATCTAATAGAAATTACCGGAAAACGCAACTTTCGTTGCAAGCCGCGATTGAAAACTTCAACCCTAATCTTTTGGAGAGCCGCTCTACAGTCGTATAGATTAGAGTTTCCGGGTTTAAAGCGGTTATCACATACAAATCCTAAATTACCCCCAATGAAAGACACGTAGCATCCTTATCACTCTTGTACTTCATGTTTGAGCAGTTGCACATCACGATTACAGTTCATAACCAGTTGCTAAATTAATAAGTATATAGAATTAAGCGTGTCTTTTTACTAGGATTTGATTTTCTTCTAAAGTTAATTATTTATGTTCTTAACCATTTTTAAGTTATAACTAAGATCAAAGACATTTTACATGGTAAATTTGACACTTTAAATGGTAAATTTGACACTTTACATCACATTTACCATACATTTTGAAAATTTGATTCTAATTCTAGAGAAATAGTAGAAACATCTAAAATATGAGATGGCACTTTTCTGATTATAAATCCAATAATTGTTACTTGAGTAACAAAGGTTAACTAAAGTAGAAGTATAAAATAATGAGATAACTTATCAAAAGAGATGCTTTATGAATCACTCGGAACAGTTTCGAGTGACATTATTTTACAAAAAATAGTTGTTTTCAGTGACACCTAATTCACAGGCCAACCAAATTACACCAAGCTTCGACAGGCTTGAAGCCTTCATCTTAAAGGAATAAACACCACATTAATTACCAATTTTAATAGCTTTGCTACTTGGATCCAACTTCCGTCCTAACTGAAAACTATATTAAATCTATTTCAGTATTCATCTTCTAACAAAGGATTTCAATTAATGTTACGTGTCAATATTTCATTTTTTTAACTTTTGTTTTAATTTATTTATTTTGATTTGATAAAACTTATATCTATTTTAAATTCAAATTTTGGTTTTATATTTATCACTATCTTTTATTATCGGTAGTAATTTAAGTATGATTATATTCAAGTTTTGATAATGTTTTTTAAATAAATATCATGTAATACATTTTGTTTTAATTTATTGTTGTTTCATGTTTTGTTATGATTTAATTATATTTTGCTAAATGTAACAATGTTTCATTGTTTACCTAATAGAAATACTTCACTTATGTATTTTTTTCACATCAAATAAATTTTTAAACATAATAAAATTACTAATTTTCTATCATATAATCTCGTATAATACACATATTTTGTAGACTAATATTATAACTAAATATACGTCGTAGTTAATAGTAGTAATATTTTATATTATTGAGAAATGGTAATAATATAAATCTATGATGAACCTATTTTGAAAGTATAATTTTATTTTCAAAATTATAAATTATTATATGTTTTACGTTTTGAACAGATGACGCATATACATTTCAACCTAAGAGACCAAAATAAAAGCCACTTCTAAGCTTTAAAGAATTCATTGTAGTTTTCAACGGTTTTAAATAAAACTAATTTAATGTTGTTTGTTAACCAAATTAGTTTTCAATTCAACAAGATACAATCTAGGGATAAGAATCATCCATGATACGGTAATTAGTCTCGTGCTCTTTTAGTCAGGTTTGAATGATGACAACTTAAGTAGAGGGGATGCATCTTATCCCCTAATGTCACTTATTTCCTTTACCATTACCGACACAAGGACACGAGGACCAGAGTTGTAAATGAATCAAACGTTTAAACATAAAGTTTGTTTACTAATATAAGGAAATGATCAACTAAATATGGAGCTTATTTTAAGAATCCTAAAAGAGATTACAAAAAACGTCATAACCGCCTCAAACGAACTCCGATTAAACTCATTTTAGCGGCATCGGAACCGTCTTGTCGAACTCTACGATCTTAGCTTTTAGGGTTTAGCTTTTGGTTTAGATTTTAGGGTTTAGCTTTTAGGCTTTAGCTTTAGGTTTTTTGGGGGGTGGGTTAG
>WOUH02000022.1:6310303-6342676 GCA_009936405.2 Stevia rebaudiana | reverse complement strand
TTCCATGGAATTCAAATCTTACTGATTTTGGTTCTTGATCCTGGATTGTGAAAAATAAGATCTTCAAGGGAAAAGAAGAATTTCCAGTAAATTAGTTTTTTTTGGAGAAAAAATCATAACTTTATGATGAATCTGTTTTAGATTATTGAGTTATATTTGATCTTTGAACGGTTTTTTCATAGAAGGCTTTTATTTTATCTCAAAAGCATCCATACATAGGTGTTAAAATGACTTTTTACGCCAGGACTCGGTTGTCTACTTGTCTTATGTAATATCCAAACTTTTTTAATTAGAAAAATGATAAGTTGTAATCATATCTACATTCTATGCCAAAATGCACGAAAATCAGGTTGAAACTAGTGAACGTAAAGCAAGTTCACTTGACCACTGAAAAACAATGGACATGAAATGCAATCTGGAAAACTTGAAAATGTTAGAAAATGGGATATAATTAGTTAATGTTAAGTTCTTATCATTTGGGCTAGAGTTTATTTCCTATGCAAAAGAAAATTATTTGATATTATGGTTTACTGATAAAGATTTAAAATTATAAGTTATTGAACCTATAGAAGTGGCCCTTTGTTTCACCATTGGCCAGTTAAACACTTGATTCATTTTTCTTTAGGCTTTTGGGCTTCATGCATGTGGTCATATATAGTACCATGGAATAATATTTTTTTTTAGTCCACCACTATCATTATAAAAGAAAGATAAGGGTATATATCCATGTCATATGAAGAGGAATACACTAATTGCCAAACGGTTAAAAAACAATCAATCTTACAAACACACGAACACGAGAAAGCGATTATGAAGAGGAATTTAAGATGAAATAATGAGCGTCAGCAGGCCCGGCCCAAGGGGTAAATCAGCAAAGACCTTGCTTTGGGCCTCCACTTTCCCAAGAGCCTCTTATCTAAAAGCATTAAGTGTATATTAGGCCCAACATTTTTTATTTTATTTTTTTGCAAGTTGACCTAAAAACGATTATGTTGAAAAAACGATTGAAGTGGTCATTTAGAAGGCTCGTTCTTTGGAACGTCAAATTGATTATGTTGATAAAATTCTTCAGAAACTCTTATGCTTTGCTTTTGATTTCTTGTTTAATTGTGTTGAATCTTGTTTAGCACTACGCCAAATTAAATCTAACTACTGACACGCAGAAAAATGTGGTCATAGACTTTTCACCACACTTAATTATTTTTTCAGCTCAAGTATGACTAAAGGCATGGTAGGCTTCTTACGGTCACATTTACATTTTAGTGGCCGTAAGCAATAAAAATGTGGCTAAACGTTACCAACATTTGTTGTTGGAACCAACCATTTTGTCTCAATAAGTGTTGCAAATAGGTCTGTCGCAAATAAGTGTCGTATGTATATCAACACTGTATATGATCACGATTAGCCATTCAAAAACTAATGGGGTGGATCAAATTCTGAAAAAGAACTCAAGGTTCTTCGGATCGGAGTAAAGATCGACCTTTAAAAAAGGAGTAACCTTATTAACATTGGTCGATATACATACGAAATTTTGTTTACTTGGTTTACATGGGAAGTTTGCATAAAAGGACGGCGACCCAGGATGTGGATGCTTGAAATTATCATGATGATTCTTGCTACATGTGTAGATCGGGTGATTTCATATGGGCCTCCAATCTATAAGGCCGCATATTGGTAGTGAAAGTAAATGAGGTGCAAGGGGTCTACATGACTAAGGAGTGAATAGAAAAGAAGGTTGTCTAAGGATTAAAGTTGAAGAACTACGCGTTTTGCTGGGAATTCAAGATTTTTGAGGCACAAATCAAGGGGAAAATGAAAGGATAATGATGATTTATATGAAATTTATGTTTGAAAATTACTAGAGTTTATTTTATTTTCTTTAATGATTTGTGTTTGTTTAGTTTTATAGTTTGAGTTTGATTAGAAGTCTTGTTTTATAAGTTATTTATTATTATACATAGAAATGTTAAGGTATTATATTTTGTTGGGGAAAGGATCATGAAACAAATCCTAAATGTGAAGAAAACTTAGAAAATTATTACAACCAATGAAAATTTAAAAAAAAAAAAATCATGGCTATTAATTATAAGATGATAAATGTAATAAACAAAAAAAAAAATATAGAGTTCAGAAAGTTACGTATATGTAACTAAAAGGTTACGTATGTAACTTATTAAGTTTCATACATATAATTCATACAATGTACATATATGTAGCATACAAGGTATACATACGTAATAATATGAGCTACATATTTTTTTGAACTTTTTTTATCTTACATTTCTAACCTTATAATAAAAAGAGATAAAAAAAACAAAACGAAACTTTTTTTTTTTTTTTATTGGTAATGGATGTGATTGGTTTTTCTTGTTCTCTTTAATTTAAAGGTAATCTTAGGAACCCTCCCCTATATTGTTGTGATGTTCATAATAGAGTCGTGACTTAAGTTTAGTCATTAAATCTCGGTGTTATTTTGTGTGATTTATTGATTATGAACCAACATATACATGAGAGACCGAGACTAATACATTCCTACCCTTTGCCTAACCGAGTCTGTGATGGAATATGCATAACAACAAATTACAGTCACTTAGAAAGTATTATTAAATAGTGTATCATTTTGTTTTTAACTTTGGGTCTGATTTACCAACATAGATGACTTAATGCATTTTTTAACAGCAAAATGTATTATCATTCCCAAAAAAAACTAACAAGATGCTAGAAACATCACAAAATATACCAAGAAATTAAAAAATCACGAAGCAAAAAACGAAACAAATCATAAAAAATACACTAAACAAAACGCCACCACCATATATATGTCCATATATAAAGTCCTAACGTGTCATGAAGGATAAGTAGGATGAAAAGTAAACTTTGACTTAGGAGGAAATGGATCTGGAACCACACACCGAAATAGTGAAATCTCATGTAGTAACGTGAGAGACAAATGAGTTCATCTAGCCACTCTTAAAGCTTTTTCGGAACGAAGAAAAGAAAAAAAAATAAATAAAGGTGAATGACTGACAAAGGCATAATGACACTCAACAAAACACCATGAATAAATGAATAGATATAAAGATCCAACAATGGTGGTTGTGATCTAAAATCACCAATGAAAGATGAATGAGAGTATTTGTTAAATAGTTTCTATATATCTTGGCATTCTTTTCCCAGTTCTCTAGAGATCTATTAATACCAGCTTCATTAACACTCATGACTCATGCTCAATGATTCCCAGTGGTCCATGTTAAAGTACATTGACAATGGTCCCCAGCTCCACTTCAAGCTTCCCGATAAAAAGATTAACAGGTGAGTGGCATCACAGGTAACATTTTTTTTTATCATTATTATTTTGTTTAGAATGGCAAATACACACCATTTTTTAGCTTATGCTTTCAATAGGAATTCAACTCTAGACTTCTAGAATAAGAGTCAGACACCTTAACCACTTGTAAGGGTGTGCTCGATTTGGTTTGGTTTTGCACAAACCGAGATAATCAGTTTTTAGCTTTTCACAAACGATTGATGTTTGGTTGTTTAGTTTTTGGGTTTTCAGCCTTTTTTGCAGTTTCAATTTGGTTTATGACGTTCTTTTCGGTTTTTTCGTTTTTAAGTAAACAAAAGATTAAAAATGCAAACAAAAAGATCGTTATAGTAATGCATATATGAATTAATTGTGGGGCAACCTGAATCAATAGCGGACAAAACGTTTTTCTTTACTTTGTAAGTCTAACTGCATTTTTCGCAATTTGGCATATCTTATAATAAAAAATGATGTATGAAACACTAGTATAGTTACAAAATAAATAAGAAATATATAATTCACTAAGACCTATAAAACAGATACATATACTACTATATATACACACACACATATTAAATTTATAAACAAAACTAGTATATTTACAAAACTTTATGAACAAGGTGATTCTGTTCAGTTTTTTCGGTTGCAGGAAAAAAAAAGTGAACCAAATGACTAGGTTTCGTTTTTTTTTTTTTTTTGTTTGCTTGGTTTGTTTAATTGATTTAGTTGTTTCGATTAGTTTGGTTCTATAAATTCGGTTTTCTACTCACTTCTAAAGACTTGTATGTCTCTTTGAGATCCACATGTAACAAATGATAAACAAGGTCGCACAGATTCACTGGGATCCAAGACCATGATCAATCTTGACCTAGAAGTCTAGAACACTATAGCTAACTATATTTTTGAAACTTAATAAGTCAAGAATTGTGCACTAACCTAAGGGGCTGTTTGTTTTGCCTGATTGGGTATGATCTGACTGAGTCAGAAGCTGACCCAGTTAGAAGTTCTGACTGACTCTGCATCTTACTGAAACTCGGCTGTTTGATTCTGTATCTGACTTGACTTTGCTGAATGATAAAAATAACCATAAATTGTGTTTTGTATTCAATAAAAATAGCTTAATTTTCAACAAGAACATGTTAGATTCCATGTGTGAAAATAAGAGTGTGAAAGGGAGTCTTGCTTCCCTTGTCCCACATTGGTGTGGGATAGGAAAATTGATGTGTTTATATGTGGATACTTGGTGAAAAGTATTGATGCATATCACAATGATGCATATCAAAAACACAATGATGCATTTCAAAAACATAATGATGCATATCAAAAACACAATGATGCATATCTAAAACACAACGATGCATTTGGTTCAGTTCACTTTAAAAAAAAAAAAAAAAAAACTTTCAAATTTTTTTTTTACAAATTTTTTTTTTAAAATTTTGGAAAATTTAAAAAAAAAAAAATTTGAAAATTTTTAATTTTTTTTTGAAAGTAAAAAAAGAAAAAAAATTTTGAATTTTTTTTTTTGTTTTTTTTTTGTTTTTGCGAGCCGGACACAATTACCAATGTACCCTCCTTCAAAAATTCCCTCCTGCTACGTGTCATTCTCATAGCCCTCCTTACTCTACTCACCCTAAGGCTCCTTCCTATTTGAACCCAACCCTATAATACTAATACTGATAGTAATAATAGTAAAAGTGACCGACATACAGCTTATAATACTTTTTATTTCTAATCAAATATATTTGAAGCTTATAATAATAACGTTTCTTATCAAATACTTTACATTTTTAAACTACTAGCGCAAACAAAACAAAACATAGAAAACCCAGAAAATCATCAATTATGAGAGGCATTACCCAAAACAATGTCATAGGATTATCCAGAACGTATAATACTTAGAATATCTTGCCAACGTCCTTCATTAATCCCCTGTTGGCATTATAAAAATCCGTAAACTCTTCATATGAAATAAACCCATCTCCATCAGTGTCGAGTTCTTCCATCATAGTTTGCACCTCTTCGGCCGAGACGGAGCCAAGCTTTGTCAAAGACTCTCCTAGCTCGGCTGAAGAAATTTTACCATCTTTATTCGCATCAAACGCGCCAAAGATCCGATCACGCTCAGCCTTGTCCTCATCTGCCATTATGCTTATGGGAGTAATGTAAAATTGTGGTTTTTTTTGCTCTTATTTATTATTAACACTTTTGTTTTGAATTACAAAAGGTTGATATTAGAATGTTTATAAATTGGCTGTAGACGAAACCGGAAATATGGATGCCCTACAAACACGGTTTGCCTTTTGTTTCTAAGGTGAAAGAAATTATGATCGATAATAAATAGGAGATAATTACGGCCCTAAATATACAGAATACGACTTTTACAGTTGGTAATAAAAGGACTACATAAATTTGAAAAAAATTAGACTACATATTTATTTGAAAATTTCACATTTATGTTCCTATCAATGTGAATATGTTCCGGGTGAGAATTATAAAGGTAAGGGTTATGCTAAACGTAGATATTGAATCACATATTTCTTTAGGCTAGAGTAACATTTAAGTCTTGACAGTGGCGAAGCTTAACATTGTTATCAAGGGTTGCCAAGATCATATTTGTAGAATTTTCAGAGATTTCGTGGGTTGCTGGCCTATATATATATAAAAAAATTCGGTCGAAATCGCGAAATTTACACTACGTGCGAAAAAATCAGCGGTCGCCCGGCCGACCCTTGGCCCAAAGAAAGCTTCGCCCCTGAGCCTTGGTATCACGGGTCAGTCTCAATTCACATTCTCTCTCCTCACTCTTCTTCCCATTCTCTTCCACTTCTCCATCTCTCTTTTTTAATGCAAAATACTAATGTTAAGACTCGTGTATTACATGATGTTAAGTACAAAAAATTGTACAACTTTAATACATTACGTTAAAAATATCATCTTTCAATTTTGTATACATAAATGTGTTGAGTCCGCTATTTATGAAACATAAAACAACTCTACTTCAAATTTTTATTGAATACAAATTGAAATACAAGAACATACACATTGCATTAAACCTAACTAATTGCCCTTTTAAAAAAGAGTGTTTAAAACCTAACAATCTCAAATAAAAAATAAATACAAAATGAAGGAACATGTTATGATACAACAGCAAATTACAGGTGTCCTGGTTTTCAAAATGGATATTGTCTAATCTCTTCATACTCGGATGCGTATACAGATACCCATATATATCTCGAAACATTAAGCATGCACTACATCATCAAACTAATCGAATTTCTCAAACATTAAGCAAATACATGTTATACACGTTAGAAGATTGAAATATTTGTAGTTTCTTAACTGAACTTTAATAAAGGTTTTGAACTTCTTAATCCTTCCCTTTATTACTAAGTGAAAATTTTTGAAAAGATGGAGTGTTTACCACGTAAAATTTAAAATGACATAGATGTTCGAGTGACTTGGTGCATCTTTGCTCCCAAATTGATCTTACTAATTGGGTTTACACATTTGACGTAAAGTATTAGAAAGAAAAACAATCTAAAGAACCATTTGCCATAAATCATCACAAAGATCAAGCAAATTGTGCATAAACTAAAAGTCATGAGAAGACAACTCTCTCGGTCTCTCTTTACCTTAAAAGTTACAAGAGCATATGTGAGAGTGACTTGGGGGCTGTTTGATTTGTCTGACTGAGTATGATCTAACTGAGTCAGAAGCTGACCCAGTTAGAAATTCTGACTGAGTCTGCATCTGACTCAAACTTGGTTGTTTGATTCTGTATCTATCTGACTGACTCTGCTAAATGATAAAAATAACCATAAATTGTGTTTTGTATTCAATAAAAATAGCCAAATATTCAACAAAAACTTGCTTCCCTTGTCCCACATTAGTGTGGGATAGGAAAATTGATGTGTTTATATGTTTTTACTTGGTGAAAAATATTGTATGTCTTTGTATTGTTTTACTCCATGACCTACCCGCGCGCAGGGGGAGGGGTGCAAAAACGGGTTTCAGACGAGGAAAATTTATTGAAACAATGCGTCGCCCGCGCGACCTGCGGACACGAATGCAGTTCCGAAAACCCGGGTCCGCGTGAGCAAGTTTTTACTGCTACCGAAAGTCTCGAACCCAGCCCCTCGCGTTCGAGCCCCGTCTCCTCGAACCCACGCCAAACGACCCAGCCCAACCTCGAGTTCGAGCCCCGTCTCCCCACGAGTCAGCCGGGTCAGCAACATCCAATCTCCGGTCTCGGTCAGTCGATGGTACGCTCGAATCAAACAGGCTGACTGGCTGACCGAGTCAGCCAGAAGCCGGTCAGCCGTCGGGTCAGCAGGATCAAACACCCCCTTAGTTGCTTCAAGAAATGCAATCCTCAACTTTTGTTATTTTTTGATGTTTTCCTTTTTTTGTTCCTGAACATTTTTAGACTTGTCATGTGTTCATTTCAGTTGAAACATAAGAATCTGTAGCTCTTTAAAAAAATTTAACACCTTTAACTTTGCAAAGCAGATACCAAAATTTTTAAAGTATTCCAAAGTAGTATAGCCTATTTTAACTTGTTGGTATGTTGGATTCATTGGATATAATAATTTCAAACAGATATCAGAAAAATAGGGAATGTGTTGGATATCATTTTTTTAAATTATAATCTCGGTTGCTTGGGTAAAATCTTGGTTTTTAAGCTTCTTTACTCTATATCTACAACTAATGATTATTAGATAGCTGTTATAGATCTGTTCATTTTCTAAATATTAGTGAAACTGACACAGGTATTAGATGCAACTGATGATGAACCTTGGGGCCCACATGGGACTGCATTAGCAGAGCTTGCACAGGCAACAAAAAAATTGTAAATATTTATTACGTTTAAATATAATAAATTCTTCATTTTACAGTCTCTTACTTTTTGCTCAATGTATATGTATTCCAGCTCTGAATGTCAAATGGTTATGAATGTACTGTGGGCTAGATTAACTGAAACTGATCGCAATTGGCGTCATGTGTACAAGGTACGGTACGCCTTTATTTTCTTTTGGTCTTTGGTCCATCAAATTAGTCTCTTAGTTCAAATAAATTATATATATTCAGAATCCTTTTTTTTTATTTTTATTTTCTCTATGGGACGTAAATCCATTTAGTTCTGAGATTTGATTACAGGCATTAGCTGTGATAGAGTATTTGGTGGCAAATGGGTCCGAACGGGCAGTTGATGACATCATAGAACATACTTTTCAGATCTCTGTATGTCTTTTTCCAGTTCTAGATTTATTTATTTATTTTTTCATTTTAAATTTCTGGGCTTTTTTTGTTATTAGTAACTGACTTTTTTATGTTTTTACTTTCATCTCATTTTGTAAATCACAAAGTCGCTCTCGAGTTTTGAATACGTTGAACCAAACGGAAAAGATAGTGGAATTAATGTGAGAAAAAAAGTTGAGACCATAGTCTCCTTGCTAAATGATAAAGATAAGATACAAGCAGCTAGAAATAAAGCTGCTGCAAACCGTGATAAGTAAGTCAAAGTCTTCAGAAAATGAAATAATTTTTATTTTTGTGTACTTTATTAAAGTTTTTTTTTTTATAATTATTATTAGGTATGTTGGATTATCATCAACTGGAATTACATTTAAATCAGGGTCAGCAACATCAATGGGCAGTAGTAGCTTCCAGAAAAGTGATCGGTATGGTGGATTTGGTGGTTCAAGAGATGGTGAAACATTTAAAGATAGTTTTAAGGAAAGAGATCAATCAAATGAAGATAGGTTTGAACCCGGTAAATATAAACCACGCAGCGTGAGTTCCTCAAAAACAGGGTCATCTCGTAATGGAAGGTTTGACCTTTTTACTTGCATTACAAGTTACATTCCATTCATTGCAGACCTTTCATACGATGCAATTTTTTAGTGGTCCTGTTACCGAAGTAAAGAAAGATATTAGACAAGCTAATATGTGGTGATTTTGCCTTTTTTTTTAATCTTTGATATATTAATTTAAAATAGATTCTTACCAACTTGTGCAATGGAAATAATGGAATGATAATGATTAGAAACAGAAAACATTGTTAGGGATATAAGAGAACTGTAATATGATTTCAATCCTTTATAGATTGCTAATTTATTGTCAAACTTTGGGCTTTTTATTGTTACAACCGCGTGAAATATCTTTATGTCCATATTTTTTATAATCATAGACATGTACTATAATTGAATGATAATTAGCTTTATTCATTTATGTTATCTTGTTGCTAACATTGAAAGAGTGACCACAGTACCATTCAAGACTCTACATCTACTGGTGCATCAAAACCATCAATAAAGAAAGTCTCTGATAAATATTCCTCAATTTCATCACAAACCTCGAATGCACCTATAAATACTAACGATGATGATTTTGACGATTTTGACCCTCGAGGAACATCAACTGCAAGTAAGTCTTTTACTATAATGTTTAAACTTTAAACGCACTTCAGTTCATAACCTTTATTTAGGTTTATGAACACTCTTTGGTTTACAGAGGCGGCTACTGCAACCACTCCACAAGTGGATTTGTTTGGTCAAAGTTTAATTGGTGACCTTTTGGATGCACCAACATCGGGGCCCACACATAATTCCAATGGAAATAGTAACTCAGAAGAAGTTGATTTGTTTGCTGATGCTGATTTTGTATCAGCACCAACAAATGTGACAGGTGGATCATCTGCATCCAAGGTCAGTTTTTAAACAAATTATATTATCTATTTTCAAAATTAATTTTAGTTATAAGAGTTTTGCTATCTTATGCAGAATAAAGTTGATCTATTTGCATCTCCACCAGCAACTTCTGCAGTTTCTCAACCTGTTGACTTTTTTGCGGTTTCTGCACAAGAAGTGAAACCTGAGATTAAGCCTGTAGAATCTAAAACAACGTCAACCCAAACAGTTGACCCGTTTGCTGCTGTTCCGTTGACCAATTTTGACAATTCTGACTTTTTTGGTTCGTTTTCTTCTCATACGGGTCCGGTATCTACAGAGCCCGCACAAAGCTTCATGGATAGTGGCAACCTAAATATTCAAAACTCTAAAACCGCAACATCTTCATCAAAGAAAGACGGTTTTCAAGTCAAATCTGGAGTTTGGGCTGATTCTTTGAGCCGTGGGCTAATCAATCTTAATATATCTGGACGTAAGTCAACTCTTTCTTTCTAGACTTATTTCTGGCACAACTACCAAAATATGAAATATTTTTTTTGTGTTAGTTCCATAAAAAAAACCAATATACTCGGATTTTTATGAAAAAGTCCTTCAGTTTAGTTTTGGTTTATATATATTTTATTTTATTTTTGTGGAAAAGATGAATTATAACAGGTAATTTTTTATTTTTATTGTGAATTAACTCTTTTTTTTAAATATAAACTTTTTACATAGAAATAAAAAGTAAACAAGCAACAAGTTCTGTAAACTGTAAAGTGCAAGTATTTAAACTAGTTTTGTATGTTAAAGTCTCTAAACCTGTGTATATTGCAAGTACTTTTAAAAGAGATTCAAATAATAACTTGTCACCATTTATGGTCAAAAATTGATGAATGACCGGGTCATTCATCATCTTTACATAATTTTTTTTATACCATCTTATCTTGACAAGTTTAGGGGCTTTAATATACAAAAAATTAGTTTAGTGACTTCGTGGATATCATTTCAAATTAAATATATGGGTTTTTTTTCGTTGTAAGTTAGAAAGCTTGTGACTCCGTTACCCATCCCAAGTCAGCCCAATTATGATAACCACGTAATTTTTTATTTTATTTTTTCTTGTCAAAAATCAGAAAGTATGTTGGTTTTTACTAACATTTTAAGCCCTTACTTTTTATCTAATCCATCCCAAGTCTGCTCATTCATGGTAATCGCGTATTTTTTTTATTTTTATTTTTATTTTTATTTTTATTTTTATGTTTGTACAGCCAAAAAGGTTGACCTGACTGATGTGGGCATTGTTGGCGGTTTGTCTACCGGGACCGAAGAGAAGGACAAGGGACTACCAAATTCCTTATTCATGGGTCGGGCCATGGGCACAGGATCTGGGCTCGGTAAGTCAACCGGTTTCACAAATTCAGCAACAACCGACATGGATGATTTCTTCTCTAGTCTTAGTGGCTCTCAAAATCAATTCGGGTCGTTCCAAAAGTAAACTTTTCTTGGTTTCTCAAACCATTATGCAACTACTTATAAGTATATTTGAGTCGAGTGTGAGAATGATTGATGTGAGTGTTAAAATGTTTACTAAAGTTGACAAATTTGGCAGCAATTCTTTTTGAACTTTTTGGGTGATGATGCATGCTTATGATGGATCTTTGTACTGCGTAGTCGTATACTGCAATCGTATACTGCAATTGATTGTAATCTTATATTTGTACCATGTTTACTTGCAAAAGATTCGCGTATTGATTTATCCTAAAACGTTTATCATGATAAGATTTTGTAGCATATATGATTAATGCAATAAATGAAACCTTCTGAGTTCTCTGGTGTATAGATATTGACAAAAGTGGTAAAACAAACGGGCCAGTTGGGTTGTGTGACATGTCAAAATCGGTGCATAGGTTAGAAAATTGGTTTGGTTCGATTTATATCGGTTTGAAATCGGTTTTGACATATTTGGGTTAGGAACTTCTCCCAAACCGGCGGTTCGGTTTAAATCAGAATAGATTTTACCTCAAACTGGTTTAAGAATTGGGTTGAGTTGGGTCATTGATTTCACTGGTTGTTCGCACCTTTACGAGTAGTATTTGTGCAAGCTCGATATCTTCGGTTAGGCTGGGCCAACATGTGAACATATATGTCTCGTCTATCGTATTTTGTCAATGATTATTAGCGTATTAAAATGTGAAGGTGAATGAATTGTTATCATATAATATGTTCTGAATAATAAGATTTAGGACGTATGAGTATTCTTCACATGTAAAATCTTGCACAATTGTAACCGGTTCTAATTTATGACATTTTAGGGTGTCTTGACGACGACCCATTTTCTCTGCATGACATTTTAGGGTGTCTTGACGACAACCCATTTTCTCTTTGACAGGTGCAAACAATAAAAACATAATATATCTCGCAACTAAGGCTCCAATAAACAATAGATGTTTATACATATTTGGACAAAGAAAAGTTGTTTGGAAGCCATTGTTCTATGCATATAAACTGTCTATATTGACTATTGAGTTTAAGAACATGTTAATCTAATCTATACATACGCTAGATAGTTTTAGAAACCCAAACTCAACAACACAAACACCCACTAAGACACGTAAAGCCGTAAATGCGTAAACCACCCCACCCACCCATTTTATATCCAAGTATTGTTATGAAATGAATTTCCTACATTCTATTTAATAATTACATTAGCATATAATATCTTTTTAATCATGAAAACACATCATTTCAAAATCTGCGAGAATTATCAATACCCTAATACCCTGCTAACCTCCAATGCATGAGGAAACCCGAATAATAATTCATAATTAATGAACTACATCATAAACCAAAAACCAAATGGTTTGATAAAGAGGTGAGTTATGAACAAGTGGGTACTTCTTGTAGGAAGTCAAGCATAAGTTTACGAAATAGCTTCTTGACTTTTAGTTGTTCTCAGACCATCTACAACAGTACAAATTATAAATCGGATTTGTCACGTTAGCCGTTACGTCAGATTTTTACTCATTCTTTCAAAACTTTTATTACTCCAATAGTAAATCAACTTTCAAATACATTTTTTTTATATTATATATGTGTATATACATGTGTAGTATACATGTGTGCGTGAGATGTATGTGAAAGGTATGTGAAAGGTGGGACCACAAGCATTCATTCGAATGTGAAGTCTCATGTCCACTTTCGGGTGACACCTCTAATGGTTGCTTCTCATGTTTGAAATTGGATGCCAATTGCCAACTAGATCCGAATGCATTGTGGGAGATGCTCTCAGTTGATCTACGAGTGGAAACATGTATGTCAGATTAACAAATAGCAGACAAACAAAATAGACTAATTAGAGGACAATAGGGTAATTATGTCAATATCTTTTTTAGCATATGAGGAAAAACTTCCTCACAACAGTTTTAAATGCGTGATTATTTTAACCGAAAACATGAATAGTCTAACTCACGCTATGTAGACAACGATTTAGAAATACGTAACACCAATAATGATGATACATTTAAACACAATCACACTATATTTCAGAAATAAAACATAATCACACTATATTTAAAAAAAATAGATAACATCCAAAAGTTTCTTAGTGATAGTACTTTATTAGACACAAAAATGCCAAATCACGTAAGGAGTAAGGACAACATTAATGAAATTAAAATTAAAATTATAATTATTGATTTAACAAATTTACAATGTTTAAAAAGAGAGCGAGGTTGTTTAATTTTTTATAATATAACCACTTAAGTTATAATAATTGATTAATTTCCTATCGGCATAAAATCTATTATAAACAATTGAACGACTCATCGAAGTGTTCCAAATGAAATAGTGACTCAACTGGATAAAATACGTACCGGTCGGTCAGTCTTCTACTTTTCTCAAATTCAACTTGTACCAAACACCTAAATATGATAAAAATCGTTTAATACCAAAATAATTTCATAACCGTTGAATTTAGTTCATTCGGTCCAATCATTTATGGAATAATTTTATAGTGAGACTACAAGTACTTTGATTTTATTTATTTGTTAACGCTTTGATTTAGACAAAAAGGAATGTGAAATTATTCAGTTATAACAATATTAACTCCATCCTACGCTCAACTGAATTCTGTTATAACAAT
This sequence comes from Stevia rebaudiana, assembly GCA_009936405.2. Taxonomy (NCBI): domain Eukaryota; kingdom Viridiplantae; phylum Streptophyta; class Magnoliopsida; order Asterales; family Asteraceae; genus Stevia; species Stevia rebaudiana. Next base: position 6,328,560 of record WOUH02000022.1, on the reverse strand, counting down.
ACTAACTGCACCGTAGAAGCTTCTAGAGGCTCCACGTGCGCATCCACGTGTCAAATCACGTGACCATTCGTGACGTCGTCGTTAAATAACTGATCGCAGCTTCACCATCTTCATATCAGTTAGTTACTCACTCTCACTCGCTAACACCAAAAATACACACACACAACTTCCATTTTCGAACGAAAACCATCATCTAGGGTTTCTATCGATCTCTAATTCACGATCAATATTCAAATTGATCGTACAGTCGTACATGCTTTTGTGAATCTGAAGTGAAAACTCGAGGTTGATTTTGTTATTTTCTGCACTTTTCCGACGCGATTGTTGTGATTACTCGTTTCATTCAGCGATTAATCAGTAATGGCGATGCATTTGTTTTCGATAATCGTACTGAGTTTGTTTGTTGCTGTTGTGATGAAACCTGTGTTGATCAATGGGAGATTGGATTGGAATGATGCCGGTGGTTACGCTGATGGTTTGTTAGGGACTGGTCAGGCGTTTGAGAGTTTGCTCCGGCAGGACTACTCGCCGACGGCTCCACCACATCCGCCGTCGGCTTCTTGTCAGGATGATCTCGGTGGAATTGGCTCGTTGGATACTACTTGTAAGGTTGTTTCTAGTTTGAATTTCACACGGAACGTATACGTGACTGGTAAGGGGAATTTGTATATACTTCCTAATGTGACTCTGAATTGTTCGTTTGTTCCTGGATGTGAAATCGGGATAAATGTTGCTGGTAACTTCAGTTTAGGTGAAAATGCCCGAATATTAGCTGGATCTTTTGAATTAGTTGCTATGAATGCGGGTTTTGGTAATGGATCTGTTGTGAATACCACTGGTTTAGCGGGTGATCCACCAGAGCATACTAGTGGTACCCCTAAAGGAGTTGATGGTGCTGGTGGAGGACATGGTGGTAGAGGTGCTGCATGTTTGGTAGATGATAAGCAGTCACCGGATGATATTTGGGGTGGTGATGTGTATGCCTGGTCAAGCCTTGCAAAGCCATTGAACTATGGAAGTAAAGGTGGAACCACCAGTGATGAGGTGGATTATGGAGGTATTGGTGGTGGAAAGATATCAGTTATGATTGAGAGTGATGTAGTGATGAATGGTCTGTTATTAGCTGAAGGCGGAGATGGGAGTCTGACGGGTGGTGGTGGTTCTGGTGGCAGCATCTACATTAAGGCTTATAAGATGTAAGATACTTTTCCTTTTAATTGCTCAATTATTATATGCTATAAGTTTAGATTGCATAGATAGCAAGTGATTAGTGGTAGCATTTACATTAAGGCTTACTAGTTCTGAGTTATAATTATTAGTAGTTGGATATTGATTGACTTCTTTCTACCTGAAATTATATAATGATTTTGTTATCTTGAAATTAGAACTACGAACCACTTTCTTTCTGCTTCTTGATAATTTAATAACATGTTAGACTTTGAATATGGAAACTATGATTCATAACCATGGCCCATGCATGTAAGCACCACTGCCACCATCACAAACAGGAATCCTTAACTCCATTCTTAGTAAGGTTACACTAGATTTGAAATTGGTAGTAAATTCGAAGTGATGAAATTCAATCTAATTCCAACTCTTTTGTTACATTTCACTTACTCAGATCTGAATTCAATAGTTCTGCCATGTCAATGTTGGCAGGACTATTGTCACAACCTCTTTTATAAACTGATAATTGATTCTAAGATCTACATTGAACTTGACCAAACCATCTCAATAGATGATTATTTCTTACTTGAATACTTAGATCCTTGATGTTAGTTTAGCTTCTTATAATTCGGGTAGTAATCTTTTTGTGGGGTTGGTTTCAATTTATTTGACCATGTCGCATCAGTAGCCAAAAAAGAAATAATCTGAATTAGGTATGGTAATTTTGTTAATCCAATCTATGGTGCATAAATTCCCAAACACATTTGGTGCCTAATTTCTTGTAATATTGTTAAACATGTGTAAAAACAGACACAAAAATAGAGTACTTAAACTGAGGTTATTGTTTTAAATTGCAGGACTGGAAAAGGCAAAATAAGTGCTTCTGGAGGTAATGGTTTTGGTGGTGGAGGCGGAGGAAGAATCGCTACGTATGTGTTTAGCAGGCACGAAGACCCTAAGATCTTTGTACACGGTAGGAATATTATGCTATCTTGCTCTTTAATTTTTTAAACGTTCATATTTATGGGTTGAAATAAAGTTTTTGTTATCATATTATCATACTAAATAATTACAATACAGCTAAAAATCTAGACAAAAAGGTTTATCATGTGTTAACCTGTTTTAACTTGTTAGCCGTTAAAAAAACATTTTGCCACTTCTAGTCTTTAAACCATCTGATATATTAGTTTGACTTATCTAAATTATGTATATTTTTAGCAACAATGAGTTTTTTTTATATTATTTTAATAACTCCTTGCAGGTGGTTATAGTATTGGTTGTCCATCAAATGCGGGTGCTGCAGGAACTTTCTATGATGCTATGCATAGAAGCCTTATAGTTGATAATTTCAACATGAAAACTGACACAGACACACTTCTTATGGATCTCTCATATCAGCCTCTTTTGACAAGTATTTTCATTCAAAATTTTGCTAAAGCTGCAGTTCCCTTACTTTGGAACCGTATTGAGGTCAGTCGCATGATTCTTGTATATTTTTTTAATTTGTTTACTGAATCTAATATATCTAACCTGTTATGTGTGATTGAAGATCCATACAATATCATTTTCATATTTTTAAATTTTATAATTGTTTCGTATAGGTACGAGGACAGATCAGTCTTCTGGATGGAGCTATCTTGACCTTTGGATTGGCTCATTATGCTGCATCAGAAATTGAAGTAATTGCAGAAGAGTTGCTGATGAGTTATTCTTTTATCAAGGCAAGCAACTACTTTTTTCAACTTCTTCCATGAACAAATTAGCATGCATTTGATATAACTTAGTTTTTCCAAATCATCTTTAATGAATTAGTTTTGTTTTCAACTGAACACAATACTGACCCACCCATTTTGCCATCTCTACTTATTGATCGTGTTTTTTAGTTTTATTATTATTTTTTGTTTTCTTCTCAGGTTTATGGAGCTATGCGAATGACTGTAAACGTGTGTCTGATGTGGAATTCACAATTGGTTGTTGACGGTAAAGGTGATAGTACAGTGGGGACATCTGTTCTTGATGCTAGAAATCTTATTGTTCTCAGGGTACTCGGAGGACTCTTTGATTTGCTAATTTCTCTAGTTTTTATTTTTTTTATAATAAATTTCTGTGACTATATATATATGATCAAACATTTGTTTCTCAGGAGTATTCAACAATACATTCAAATGCAAATCTTGAGGTTCGTGGGCAAGGTTTATTGGAGTTGTCAGGGTTAGGTGATTGTATTGAAGCAAAACAACTGGCTCTCTCACTATTTTATCGCGTCAATGTAAGCATCTGCATATCATTATTATTTTTTAGATTTATTGGTTCTAATAATGATTCATTTGATTAAAATTGTTTTTATCTTTTTGTTTGAAGATTGGTCCAGGTTCTGTCCTGCGTGGCCAATTAGAAAATGCTACTACTGATGATATGTAAGTTGATTGCTCTTTATCATCCTTGTAACTCAATATACTTAATTCTTGGTTTATTTAAAATAAAGACCTGAATAAAATACTTATATTTATTAATAATAAATGAATTGCTATACTGTAATGTCAAAAATACCAGGACACCTACGTTGATTGGTTGCATGGGAGGTGTTGATAGGAGCCAATTATTAAGCAATGGGACTGGCGGTAGAGGCGGTTATGGTGGTTTTCCCTATGGTGCTCGTCGTGGCGGTGTTTCAGGTGTGTATAAGTTAATTAATCAGACAGTTTTTAATAAATATATGATTTATCTTATTTTGAATAATCCATGATTTTGTGTGCAGTAATTGGCTCGTTGAAGCATCCAATTTTGCGTGCGAGTGTTGATGGATCACTTGGAGGAGGCTTGAATGTTGAGTAGTCACAGATATAGATGACAACTAAAAGTACAAAAGTTTGTAAAGTCTGGTGTATAAGCAAATATTAGCTCAAATAGTGTCTTGTTATGCAATGTTTTAGAAGGCAATTGATTGATAATATTGATGGTATAAATGAATTCATTAACACATATTGGTGTGTATTGGGTACTAAGTAGTTACTTAACAATGCTTGATGTGTTTTGGGTCGGGTTTAAGACGTAGTTACATAACTCTAATTAGTCCAGCTTTTTCCTGATAATTTACGTTTTATTCTATTACTACCCTTATTAGGAGACTAGGTGCAGATGTGCAATGCTCACAAAGCATTTTTCTTTTGATGATGTATAACTTTAATACAGTTTTTTCCTGATAATATACGTTTTATTCTATTATCTTCACCGACATCCACTCATGCTACCTTTGTCCTTAGTCTGCCCTCCGCTTCCACTGTTAATAATTTTTTTCCCATTTTCTCCATCTCTCTCTGGTATTTTAGAATGGAGTCGCCGTCCAAACAAAGTCTTGCTCACTCTAAAAACCTATACATACGTCTCTACGTGGTTGTGAAAATTAACTATATTCTTGTACGTGACTTCGTACCCACTTTAATATGCCCGCCTGTGTTTGAAGGATGATGATAGTTAGTGCAAGCGATTATCCTAGTTGTCTTTTGGAATTTATGGAAAGGACAAAATGATATGATCTTCTCAAACAAAAGGACACTCAAGCAAAATCTTGGAGGACGTTGGGTACATATATATGGATAAAAATATATTAAATATGGTGGTTTGGAGTGGAGACATTTGTACAAACTTTTAAATAACTTGAGCAATTGAATTTGTTTGGTGTTTGATGCAAGTGTTTTCATTGTTTGTATAATTGTATTTGCTTTTGCGTTCTAGCAATTTGCTATAAGTGTTTTATTTGTTCGAAAAAAATAAAAATAAAATTTTACTCCTTCGCCTTTTAGAAAAAAATTATGTTTATCTATGGGGTACGACTTCAAAGAGGTCGAGGAATCAACATTGCCTAAATCGTCCGACTACCAGTAACTAGCACGCAAGATCCTCTGTTAAAAAAAAAATTAACACGAGACAACTAATATTTAATACTAAGACTTAGTTGTCAAATTGTTTATGATACTAATTTCTTTGATTTTCTTTATAACACTTTAGACTAATATAAAATGATGTAAGGTTAAGGTATTAAAAAAAGAACGTGACCTTATTCGGACATAAGATAACAACAATTCCATAGTTAGACTAATATAAAATGATGAAAGGTTACAATATTAGATAAAGAATGTTGACATTATATTCGGTTATAAGAATATAAGAAAATAATTCTATCAAGTATATCAAAACCTTAACCATAGAGTGGAGGGACACCTTAAAGTCCTAAAGCGATATTCAATCAAATTTTGTTACCTCATTCCACGTAACTTTTTCCTTTTTCAGCTCTTTTTAACACTTAACTTATACAATGGTAATCTCTCAACCCTCAATTCCACACACACTTTTTACACTCACATCCACACCCATACGCACAGACATAAACTCTCTTTGTTCGGGCATTTAAACTCGATTTTGAAACCGATGCTTCAAGCCCGTGCCCAATGCGGCACATACCCCCAACCTTCCATCTAACATCATACTCCGTAACCGCTTTATTGTCAACTAATTTTGTATAATTATAGGTTTATTGCCATTAATTTTTTATATATTTTCGTAGTGAATGTTTTAAAACCAGTTTGACTACTGATTCAACCGTTTTGACCCATCGAATCATTTTAAGCACATAACTAGACCAGTTGAGTGCCTGGTTCTCGTACGACCGGTCCAATTAGCGAGTCTGGTATAGGTTTTAAAACACTAATTTCGCTTGAGGCTGTTTCTTACAAGCTTCCCGAGGCTCACGTGCGTATCCACCTGGCAAATCACGTGACCAATCTTAACGTCGTCGTTTAATAATGGGATCGCAACTTTGCCATCTTCATCTAAGTTAGCAAACTGCTTTTTTACTCTCTCTCTCACATACTAACACCAAAACACACCCAAAACTGCCTTTTCCGAACGAAAACCATCATCTAGGGTTTCTATTGATTCCTTTTATCACGATCAAAACTATCTTACCATCATATATACTTTTTTGTGGATCTGGAACTGAGTTTTAAGTTTAATTTCGTGGTTTTCTGCACTTTTCCGATGCGATTGTTGTGATGACTCGTTTCCTTCGGCGATTAATCGGTAATGGCGGTGCATTTGTTTTCGATAATCGTACTGATTTCGCTTGTTGTTATTGTTGTGATGAAACCTGTTTTGATACATGGGGGATTGGATTGGGATGATGGCGGTGGTCATGATGATGATTTGTTAGGGAGTGGTGAGGCGTTTGGGAACTTGTTCCGACAGGACTACTCGCCGCCGGCTCCGCCACCGCCTCCGCCTCGTCCGCCATCTGCTTCTTGTCAGGATGACCTTGGTGGAGTTGGTTCGATGGATACTACTTGTAAGGTCGTTTCTAGTTTGAATTTGTCACGGAATATATACGTGGCTGGGAAGGGGAATTTTTATATACTTCCTAATGTGACTCTGAATTGTTCGTTTGGTCCTGGATGTGAAATTGGGATAAATGTTACTGGTAACTTTAGTTTAGGCGAAAATGCCCGTATTTTGGTTGGGTCTTTTGATTTAGTTGCTATGAATGCTCGTTTTGGTAGTGGTTCTCTTGTGAATACCACTGGTTTAGCTGGTGATCCACCGGAGCAAACTAGTGGGACTCCTCAAGGGGTTGATGGTGCTGGTGGAGGACATGGTGGTAGAGGTGCTGCTTGTTTGGTAGATGATAAGCAGTCTCCTGATGATGTTTGGGGTGGTGATGCGTACGCGTGGTCGAGTCTTGCAAAGCCATTGAACTATGGAAGTAAAGGTGGGACTACCAGTAATGAGGTGGATTATGGTGGAGGTGGTGGTGGAAAGATATCGGTAATGGTTAATGGTAGTATAGAGATGAATGGTGTTTTATTGGCTGAAGGGGGAGACGGAAGTCCAAGGGGTGGTGGTGGTTCTGGTGGCAGCATCTACATCAAGGCTTATAAGATGTATGTTCTTTTTCATTTTTACTGCTTGAGTATTAAAGTTATAACTTTTCTACATTGCATAGATAGCAAGTGATATCTTTTTCCATTTTAAGTTTCAACTGCTCAAGTACTGTAACTTATTATTCATCTAGATTGCATATATAGCAAGTGATCTTTGTTGCTTTTTGAGCCTTTGACATGACTTTTTTTAGCTTCTTGAAAAGTTATGTTGGTGTGTTTCTTTGTTGGAACCTTTCCAAGAAAGGTTCTTAGGATCATGTAATAGTGGATGCGATTGTAGGAGTCTTGTAAGAGGTGTCTTATCTCTACTAGTATTAAGATCCATTGAATTCTGTATGTTATGTTTGATGAAGTCGGTGGATAATTACATGATATTTTGAGGCTCCCTTTTTGTTGGTTTCATAGTCGTCGAATGCTCACGGCTTACAGCTTACAGCTTACTCAAGGCGCAAAGGGTGAGGTTGGTGATCAACTAATATATATCTAGAAAGATTGGCCGTTAGTGTTTTTTGATATTTCTACTCATAAGCATATATCAATTCATAAAGGATCTTAGATTTCTATACAAGGGATTGTTGGGCAGTTATATCTTATTTTCTTAAAAACCTTTTGTATGGTGTTTGGGGAATTGAATATGTATATCAGATTATCACTATATGACGATGATGATGTTCCTCATGGGGCTTGTTAAATTCTGTTTTTGGATTACTTTGTTTTACAAATTGCTCGTCATATTTGGGCATGTATTTTTTCATGTGCAAAACACTACTTGCTATATATAATCGCTTCTTCTTTCTTTAATATGGCTCAAATGCAGTATCACTTCATCTGTAATGGTTGTTTGTCTGTCTGTCTGTTCTTCCCATACTACCCTTTTTTAGGCTGCCGTGTATGCTGCGGGTTTAGTAGTGGGTCCCACTTGTTACCTTTTGTTACATATGGTTGCCGATTGGAAGTATCCATCATTTATTCTTCCTGAACACTGCAATAAAGTCGAATTATTACTGTGTTGGACATCTTTAGTAAGCACGTGAAGTTTGTTAGCAATTAGTTTTAAAGTCTAATAACATCAATCATACCGTTTGAAGTATGTGAAATTCTGGTAAACAATTTGAGTACTGTTTGACTTTAAACTGAGCTTATGTTTTGAAGTGCAGGACTGGAAGTGGCAAAATAAGTGCATCGGGAGGTAATGGTTTTGGTGGTGGGGGCGGTGGAAGAATTGCTACAGATGTGTTTAGCAGGCACGAAGACCCTAAAATCTTTGCTCACGGTACAAATTTGATGCTATCTTGTTTTTTATTATTTAAAAATTCATAGTTATGGGTTAAGTTCAACACCCTAAAGTCAGACGATTGTTGAGATACAGTTCTATTATATATGCAGGTTAATGTATGCGGGTCTTTTTAGACCATCTGATATCTTAGTCTGACTTACTTAATAATGTATGCAGCTTTTTTTATCACAATTTGGTTTTATTATTTTTGTAATAACTTTTTGCAGGTGGTTATAGTCTTGGCTGTCCATCAAATGCGGGCGCTGCAGGAACTTTTTATGATGCTGTGCCTAGAAGCCTTACAGTTGATAACTTCAACATGACAACTGACACCGACACGCTTCTTATGGAATTTCCATATCAGCCTCTTTTGACGAGTATTTTCATACGTAATTTTGCTAAAGCCGCGGTTCCTTTACTTTGGAGCCGTGTTCAGGTCAGTGAATATGGTTTTTGTAAAACTTTGTTGCTTGTTTGGCCTCGGTTCCCTGAATTCAATATATATAACCAATCTGTTAGGTAATGTTTAAGATCCATATAGTATCATTTCCAGTTTTTTATTATAATGTGTTTCATATAGGTACAAGGACAAATTAGTCTTCTGGATGGAGCTATCTTGAGCTTTGGGTTGGCTCGTTATACTTTATCAGAAATTGAAGTACTTGCCGAAGAACTTTTGATGAGTAATGCTATCATCAAGGCAAGCAACTACATTTTCAACTTCATCCAAATAATTGCCTACTTAAGTATGTGAATTTGAATGAAATGTTTGCATCAAGGACTGTTTGGTTTGTAAGACTATAGATGACATTGAAACTTTCACATAAGACATTAATCATAATCTATTCTCTTAGACTTGAAGTCTTAGTCCCGTATTGATGCATTACCTACAATTAACCCTACACAAAACATGTTAGAAGATTTTAAACAAGCAATGAGAAATTGAGAACACACTAAGTTAACTCCCATAAAAAAAAACACCCTATGATACCCATTTTGCCATCTCTACTTGTTGATCATTTTTATATTTTTCAGGTTTTTGGGGCTCTGCGAATGTCTGTAAAAATGTTTTTGATGTGGAATTCACAGTTGTATGTTGATGGTGAAGGTGATAGGACCGTAGGGACTTCTATTCTTGAGGCTAGCAATCTTATTGTTCTCAAGGTACTCAAAAGGACTCTTTGATTTGCTATTTTCTGTAGTTTTTATTTTTGTAATAATCTTGTGACTATATATATGATCACACATTTGTTTATCAGGAATCTTCAACAATTCATTCAAATGCAAATCTTGAGGTTCGTGGGCAAGGTTTATTGAACTTGTCAGGGCCAGGTGACTGTATCGAAGCACAACGACTCGCTCTCTCACTGTTTTATAGTGTCAATGTAAACGTCTTCATTATTAATATCTTTTTATGTTTATTGGATCTTATAATTATACATTTGGTTTAAAATTGTTTAAATAGAGTTTGAATATGAAATTCCAGTTAACTGATCCCTTTACATATTATTGTTTGAAGATCGGTCCAGGTTCTATTCTACGTGGTCCCCTAGAAAATGCTACTACTGATGCTGTGTAAGTTGAATGCTTTTTTTCATCTTTGCATCTCATTATACTTCATTCTTGGTTAATTAAACATAAAAACCTGAATAATATATATCTATTGAAAATAAATGAAATGCTATTATGTCAAATTTACCAGGACACCTAAATTGAATTGTGAATCTCCACAATGTCCAGAAGAACTACTTCGCCCACCTGATGACTGTAATATGAATGCTTCATTGTCCTTTACTCTTCAAATATGTCGCGTTGAAGATATACTGGTTGAAGGCCTTATAAAAGGATCAGTTGTCCATTTTCATAGGGCAAGAACTGTTACTATTCCCTCTACGGGTACAGTCAGCACATCTGAGATGGGTATGTTCGTAGACCGAAATATAGTAGTTTACATTTAATTAATAGTTAGCTTCACAACTGTGGTTTGCGTAAAGTAACAGGTTCGTGTACCAAGAGTGTAAAGTAACATGTTTGAGTTTTATGCTATAAATTTTTTAATGTGTTTGGCAGTTTGGGAAATAAGGCTAACTTTTCCGTTAGTATAGACTGAAATATAATCTGACTTTTCAGCTTTTGACTTCGACTACAAAGGGTATTTTGGTCATTTAATCTAATTTAACGGAAATGATTACAAAAGTTAGCTTAATACCCAAGCTCGTTACAAAATTGAAAGCATAAACCCAAACGTGTTACTTTAAGCCTCTAATACCCACACTTTTTATTTGGCTTTGACTATCAAAAAGTCAAAGGTTATTATGGTCATTTCTTCAAATCTAACGGAAAAGTTGACAGACCACAATGACTATCTGTGTAATCCAAGTTAATTAGCTTATGTTTCTTACTTTTTAGTAAAATGTTGCTAAATTTTGTTGTATGGGAATTGTTTTTTTGATAGGTTGCACGGGGGGTGTTGGTAGGGGCCAACTATTAAGCAATGGAATTGGCAGTGGCGGCGGTTATGGTGGTTCAGGTGGATATGGTTGTTATAACGGGACATGCGTTGATGGTGGTCTTCCCTATGGTAATGCTGATCTACCTTGTCAGCCAGGTAGTGGAGGTGGAAATGATAGCATTGCTGACTCAACTGCCGGTGGTGGTGTATTAGGTGTGTGCAAGTCATTTAATCAGGCTTTTATTTATTTTTTTTATTTGTCCCTTTTTTTTTGCATAATTAAACGATTTTGTGTGCAGTAATTGGCTCATTGGAGCATCCAATATCTAGTGTGAGTGTTGATGGATCACTTATGGCTGACGGAGGTAGTTATGTAGGCAAGAGTGCCAGCAATCTGTACGGTTTATACAGTTTGGGTGGCGGTTCTGGTGGAACGATTCTTTTGTTTGTAAATTCTCTGTCTGTTGGTGAATTGGGAATTCTTTCAAGTAATGGTGGTTATGGTAGTCCAAATGGGAGTGGCGGTGGAGGCGGTGGAAGAATTCATTTTCATTGGTCACATATTACAACCGGAGATGTATATCAACCAGTTGCCAATGTCCAAGGGAACATATCAATTGGGTTTGTGCCTCACTTTCTTCTTGTTTTTATTTGTCTATTTGACTCTAATATTACATTGATTATAATAAATTTTACTCGCCAAAATCTTTATTTTTACGAATATTAAGCATATAAATTGCATCCGATTTCTAGAAGTAGATTTTTTATGCATTTGAAAATACACATGTTTGATATGCATTATTACTAATGTCAATGTTTGTTACAATATTTTCTCTAAATAACATCAATGCTTGCTGTCGTTTCAGAGGAGGGCTTGGTGGAAATGATTGCGGGGCTGGAGAAAATGGAACTGTCACTGGCAAGTCTTGCCCTAGAGGGCTCTATGGGATATTCTGTGAGGTATATTATTTATTTATTTATTTATCACCTTGTTACATTAGAGATTATATATGTGGATTGGTTTATAGATATTTAATTTTCATCACTTTTAAATTCTGAAATGAGAAACCCTTTTCATGTTTTTTTTTGCAGGAATGTCCTCTTGGTACTTACAAAAATGTTACAGGATCCGACAGCTCTCTATGTTTCCAATGCCCTGCTGATGAGCTTCCACATCGTGCTCTCTATGTTCCAGTTCGAGGTATTGAGTTACTACTTGATCATATTATCATTTTTATATAATCAATTTAACTTATAACTCTCAATTTTGTTACAGGTGGTATAACCGAAACACCCTGTCCTTACAAATGTGTTTCAGACAGATTTCATATGCCAAATTGTTACACAGCTCTTGAAGAGCTGATTTACACATTTGGCGGGCCTTGGTTATTTGGGCTTCTTCTATTGGGCCTTCTTATCCTGTTGGCCCTTGTGCTTAGTGTTGCAAGGATGAAATTTGTAGGGTTTGATGAGTCAACGACATCTGCTCCTACACAAGGATCTCAGATGGATCACTCTTTCCCTTTCTTGGAATCACTAAATGAGGTATTTTTTTTATTTATTAGTGATTGATATGAATTTCTAATAGAACTTTTTATTTGTGAAGTTGAAACTTAGCTAATATTATTTATACCTTTGGCTTTCAGGTTATGGAAACTAACAGAGTTGAGGATTCACAAGGTCATGTTTATAGAATGTACTTCATGGGTTTAAATACTTTCAGTGATCCTTGGCATCTTCCTCATACACCTCCTGAGCAAGTGAAAGATATTGTGTAAATTCTTTTCCCTTTTATACATTTTAGATGTTAAAAATGTAATTTAATGTGACAGATTGATCATTATGTTTTAAGAGTAAAAATGAACAACGTGCAGATATGAGGGGGCATTTAATAGATTTGTGGATGAGATTAACGCTTTAGCCACTTATCAATGGTGGGAGGGATCAATGTACAGCATTCTTGTTTTCCTTGCGTATCCGTTTGCGTGGTCATGGCAACAATGGAGGCGAAAGATAAATCTACAAAGAATACGCGAATTTGTTAGATCTGAATATGATCATGCCTGCTTACGTTCTTGTCGTTCACGTGCTCTCTATGAAGGCCTCAAGGTTAGTTCCATTCTCTGTATATTATTAGTTTTTTATTTTTTTATTTATTATTACTTAAAAAAAATATATATATAAAATTATGATTATTTTTTGGTTGATTCATTGTTGCTACATGAATCATGTTTTTCAGTTATTTATTTATTTATTTATTTTTATTTTATGTAATGTTGTAGGTAGCTGCAACATCTGATTTAATGCTCGCCTATGTGGACTTCTTTCTCGGTGGTGATGAAAAGAGAAGTGATCTTCCTCCTCGTCTTCACCAAAGGTTCCCATTGTCTCTATTGTTTGGTGGTGATGGTAGTTACATGTTACCTTTCTCACTTCAAAGTGATAATACCATTACTACCCTCATGAACCAGGTTTGTTATCTCACTTTTGCAAATTTAAGGCGTAAGATGTTTTCTTTAAGTTATTTTATCATATATATTTATTTTCAGGCTGTGCCTCCTACCACATGGTATCGGTTAGTAGCTGGTTTGAACGCGCAATTGCGGTTGGTTAGACGCGGTAGACTTAGAGCCATGTTCCGTAAGGTTGTCACATGGCTTGAAACTTACGCAAACCCTACTTTGAGTGTTTATGGTATACGTGTGGATCTTGCTTTTTTTGAAGCTACAAGCGGTGAATATTATCAATATGGATTACTTGTATCCTCTGTTGATGAACCTGATCTTGAGAATACCGATGCAACTACTCCACATGCGCAAAACTCAAGGTGAACAAAGTGTATTAGTCATCATGCTGTATGCTTATAGCCTCATAAATATATAGTCGTTTATTAAAATATATTTTACATAGATAACATAATACGGTGAATTTTGGGGTTTTTAGTGTTTGGGTATTTAAAATACTTCTGCTAATGATTATCTGGTACCTTTTCTTATTGTTAGCAATGATGATTTCTCGAGAGACGATCCATCCAGTAATACAAGTGAATATACAAGCTTAATTCAACACAGAAACCCTGAAAAGAATATAATACAAAACCGGAGTTATGGTGGTATTTTAGATCTTAACACCTTGCAAACCTTTGAGGAAAAGAGAGATATATTCTTCTTGTTCTCTTTTCTAATATACAACACAAAACCTGTTGGCCATCAGGTCTCTATTTCTCTCTCTCTCTCTCTCTATATATATATATATATATATATATATATAATTGTATAATGTGTTTTGATATCTGAAGATATATGTGCTAATTGTTGTTGCAGGATCTTGTTGGGTTGGTGATCTCAATGCTTCTATTGGGAGACTTTAGTTTAGTTTTACTTACACTTCTCCAATTATATTCAATTTCTTTTGTGGACGCGTTTCTTGTTGTCTTCATTTTGCCATTTGGTATACTGCTTCCGTTTCCAGCTGGCATTAATGCTTTATTTAGTCAAGGACCCAGTCGTTCTGCAGGTCTTGCTCGCATGTATGCCCTCTGGAACATAACATCCTTTGTTAATGTGGTACGTTTCCTTAACAATCGCAATTTTCCAATATTAATGTAGTAAATATAATTTACAAATAACTCTACTATTAAAAAAGTGATCTTACTTTTTAAACTTTAAATAGAGTGGTTCTGTAGTTTGTAAGCATTTAAATACACATTTTGGCTGGGTGTTTGACCTGTTTGACTTAATTGGCATGATTATATACTTTTTTAATTAAGTTTTTACATCTTTTACCAATTTGACCCATTGTTAGGTAAATACTGGAGGTAGCAAAATTCGAAGCCAACAATGGGTCAAAACGGTTCATTTTTTGGCAGGGTCATACGGGACCAGCGTAGTTGACTTTATAACTAATTACTTAATTAGTATCATATATGATTACAAAATAATGTACAGATTATAGAATATAATGATATATTAAAATAAATTTGGGTGTGATCCATTTGACTAATAGAGATTATAAGCAACTTAAACAAAACCATTTATAAGTAAACGGGCTGAATCGGCCTCAAATATATACGATTTCTGATTTGTTTCCTTTCAGGTGGTTGCATTTTTGTGTGGTTATGTTCATTACTACAGTCAACCTTTTCAGCCATGGAACATGTGAGGAAACATGAATTCATAAATATTATTATTATTTTTTTAAAATATGTTTTAGTCTTATCATTTGGGGGTTGTGGTGTTGCAGGGAGGAAAGTGAGTGGTGGATTTTCCCGGTTGCACTTGTTTTGTGTAAATGCATCCAATCGTGCCTTGTGAATTGGCATGTTGCTAATTTGGAGATTCAAGATCGGTCTTTGTATAGTAACGATGTTGTGGCATTTTGGCGATCATGATATCTTTTTGTTTCGTTTTGACAGTATGTGTATTTTTTGGGATTTTTGCGTATAGCTGACACAGATGTAGAGAGAGAAAGAGGTGTTTTAGAAGGTAAAAAGTGTGTTGAACTTGAAACAATAGTGTTGATGATGTAGGTTGATGTTTGTCTCTTTGTATGTGTATATAAAAACTGGGTCACCTCCCACATACCTTACAAATGAAAAGAAAAAGTTGGATCTTTTTATTGTTTTCATTTTGATTTTATTTGTAGCTCCTCATATTTACCTTTAGACAAACTCAAAGTATATTGGTTATATCTAAATTGAATTATTAAAATGAATAACGATTCAATATTTGAATACAACTATTATGATATTATCTTCGATTAAATTTTTACTAAAGTAATTTTATTGATGGTCTATGGTAAACCAGAATCCATATTTGGTTATAACTTTTGAGAAATCACTTATTTTGTCGCAAGTATTGATTCACTTGTGTGCTTTCTGGTTCACTTGTCACCCTTTTTGGTACTTTTAATTTAAATTTTCTTAATATATAAAATAGTACCTTCTTAAAGTATAAATTATACAGACTACTACACCAACTGACATGTTGGTTGTAAGTTAACTATCTAAGCATAGTAAAGGTAACCAACTAATGTAACTACTATAACTAACTTTGTAACTAACCTAATAACGTCCCCCAAGTCCTAACTTAACTCATATAGTAAACAAAATAACATTATGAAACTGATAATTAGTTTAAATTTCAACACCTGGTACCAGAGAAGTTTCTTCAGCTAGTGGCCTCAGTTGAGAAATATTCTGACAATGATACAATGCCAATCGATGAAGCGATAGGACAATGAAAGGTGTATGAAGATCGAATCCGGACCAGAGACAATAATAATGATATCAATGGTCAGTTGTTAGTCGTTTACTATTAGTTAACAAGCAACCTTACATAAAAGGGGAAATTTTTTAACCTTGATTTATAAAACATAAATGTTACGAGTCAAGTCAAATGAAAGAATATTGACAAGTATTTTGAGTAACTATATAGGAATGCACAAAAAGGTTTACTTGTTAGAATTATATAAAGTAGCCTAGTTCTTAGAGAAGAGAACCAACACTATATCTTATCTTCTCATAATAATTCATGAAGTCTGGATCTTAAGCAGATCACATTTACACCAAAATTAAATAAATTATATGCTATTAGGTGGTAAGGCAGAGTGTCCTACACATACAATATTTTGTAACCACTCATTCTTGATCATAAATGCCGCTTTTAATTATTTTTTTCTCACATCTAGAGATAGGAAGACAATACCATGTGATGTTTCTTTTTTCATGTGTCTCTGTCTATTATATCTTGCATCCACTTAATAACAAGATGGATATATAAATAGCCTTATAATATGTATAAATGAACCACAACCTTCTTTGCAAATACTCACAAGATCTTTCACAGCAATTTTTCTTCCCCATAACTTCATAGTGAAAAGATTACCCATCTTAAAAATGGCCATCTTTTTGCCCCGAATCATTCAAGCAAAACGAGTTCTTAAACGATCATTCTCGAACGGAAGCAGCAAATCAACATCTATGGACATCCCAAAAGGCTACTTTGCCGTTTATGTTGGGGAAGAAGAGAAAAGACGTTTTGTGGTTCCTGTATCACTCTTAAGTCAACCAACATTTCAAGAATTATTAAACCTTGCTGAGGAAGAGTTTGGATACAACCATCCAATGGGTGGCCTCACCATTCCATGTAGCGAAGACATATTTGTTGATCTTGCTTCTCGTTTTGGTGCCTTATGACATCAATACGTTAGTCTTTGCTGGAACATTTTTGTCAAGTAGATCAACTACGATCTTTCACATGTGTGTAAATAGAGACAATTGTCTAAGCCATGTGAAAATGAAATTAGGTATTAATTCAAAAGTATATTGTATTCTACTTATTGTTAAAACCAAAGAGTTGAATGAAAAGACATTTAATCTTTTTAATGATTTGTACACTTAATTTTGAACCAAGAAGTGTATCGACTCATATAAGTATATCATACCTTACGCGTTACAAAAAAAAAAAGAAAAATAGAGTTATTTGCAGAAAACGCAGTACGAAAAAATGATCATTATTGTTATTGATTGAGAAGCTTAACTTATAGAGATGTGTGACATTCATTTGTATCGACGTAAGGTTTTATAAATAAACTATAAGCAAGTAAGAAGAAATACGAGGAAGGCCATTACACTTTGTGAACGAGAGAAATATTTGTATTCAGACAGCGTAACCATATATTTTAACATTTAATACATAGTCAATTGTGAGAACGGGGAAGCATACATGTTTTAACTATAAAACTCATTAATCTAGTCTAAAGTCACCTTATTCGTGTGGATTATATGATGTCAACAAATGATTGTAGAACCTCTACCAGTCTTTCTTCACCATTAATAAAGTTACAAGACGTTGTTATTGAAAATCTTCATTGTTAAAGATACAGAGTTACCTAATAACCATACAACGAAGAAATTAATTTTTACAAATTCCATAAGCTAGCGGCTTTCAATAGAGGGGAAATTCTTAGAACCTCGATTTATAATAAATAAATGTATGAATTAAATGAAGTGAAAGAGTACGGACATGGCTTTTTGATTTGTAAGTAATTAATCAGGTATGAAAAAAAGGTTTAGTTGTGCAAAATATCTATGTTTGACTAGTACGTTCTCACGAAAGTGGTTATTGTGCTTCAATTAATCTTGACTATCTCTTATCTAAGCTTATTATAATAATTCACATATAAACTTTAGGAAAATTGGATTTAAATAATCCATACTTTGATGGTTTGACCGCTGCCGGTCCCACCTTCGATACTGTCTCCCACCAGTCCCTACTTTTGACCTATTTTCCAACACTAGACCCCCGTCAAATATACACTAACGCCGTTAAGTCTTACAGAACTTTGACCGATGTTTTCACCCACTTAAACTCCGAATCACGAGTTGGTCAAGAAGAGAAAGTTGTAGAGCTCGTCGAGGGGAGTCGAT
>WOUH02000022.1:6281289-6294614 GCA_009936405.2 Stevia rebaudiana | reverse complement strand
TCAACTAAATAATCATTTATCTGTTCCAACAAAACCTCTGCTCCAGGTCTAGCTCTATGGTATTTAGTAATCCATCCTATCAACATTAATAAATCCAAATATAATTAGAATTTACTAAAAGAAATTATGTCATTTCTTTGGGAAAAACTGCATACATTTTGTTAATTACTATAAAAACGTACCATACGATTATCTAACACATAAAAAAAAACTAAGAAAAAAACAAATATTATTATTTAACCTCATTTGCAAAAAAATACCTACTTTTCATTCCTGTTGTTTCATCCTCATCCCCTGAAGAAATTTGATAAACTTCATCATCGTCAAGTAAATTAGCATCGTTTTCCAATTGAGATACACTCTTTGATTTACCTACAAAAAAACAAAATTGCGTGAAAATGACTAGAAACCAAATGCAAAAATTGAAAATAAAATACTAAAAAGATTTAAAAAATTTAAATAACTGTTTAGTCAATGTTTGTGAATGCATACCACTTTGTTGCTTAGAGTCGCCTCTAGATTCTTCAGAAGGTGGAACACGTTCATAGGTAACAGTCTTCTTTCTATTTTCTTTATCTTTTTTCTTTTTCTTCAATTTGTTTCTTTTTTTGTCGAGTGTTTCAGAACTGTTTTTACCTTCATTAAAATCATCTGGAGTAGTAGAGACAGCAATTTCAGGTTTTTCAGTTTCAACTTCAGGTGTGATTTTTCTTTTCTTTTTTCTTGCAATCTTTTTCATTTTCTTGTCAGAATTTGCACCATCAAGATTATCTGCTAATAGTTGAAGAGATTATGCAACTAATTACTCATCTCATAAGTTCATAAAAAACAAGAGTTTATAGCACAACGTGTTTACCAATTGCCACTTTGTTTAGTCAAAGTTTGCGAGTGTTTACCATTTTGTTGATTATAATAATCTCCATCTTCATTAGATTGTGGAACATACTCACGAACACCATCTTTTTGTTTTTCTTTCTCGGTTTTCTTTTTCTTCAACTTGTTTCTTTTTTTGTCACTCATTTCAGCACGGTTGTTGCCCTTGCTGACATCATCTGGCCCCGCAGACACAGATGTTTCAGTTGTTTTTCCTTCAGGTAACTCTGTGCTTTTTGTTTTCTTGTTTCTTGCAAGTTTTCTCATTTTCTTGTCAGAATTTGCACCATCTATGTTATCTGCTAAGATTAGAAGACATAATTCACCCAATTATATATTATCATAACTTCCATAACAAATAACAAGAACTTCGTTAAATAATGTCCAACTCCAGGTACAAAAACATTTCTAAAAAATCACACTTTTCCATCTTTTACCCTAGTTAATTTGTCTAACCATCATACATTCCATATTGTTACTTCAACTACCATAGAAAACCATTGTCAAGTATTATATGAAATGCAAGATTAATACATTCAAACTTATGTAAGAACTGTTTGGCAGATTTACAGGTAAAGTATTACAGCTTATGCAGGGTTCAAAAATTAATTGGTGTTGACTACTACTAAATCCTCAATGTGGATGAATAATTACATTTAATGATGATGATATGGAACGAACTGGATTTTATTCATATAATGCCCAGAAAATAAAGTTACAAAAATAAAGAAAAAGCTACAATATTCGTGCAAACACTCTCATAAATCATCTTAACAATTGACTACCAAAGCTCCATTTAAAGTAAGAAAACAAAGCCTCTTGTGACACAAGTTCAAAATCATCAATAATTATAAATTTAGTACCAATCATAATGAAGAAAACTGTAACTTCAATCAGCTTCAAATTTCAAAGAAAGCAAAAGGTTATGTATAAGATAAAAAACATGGGATATTACAAAATGAAATATTTTATACTTATGAAATTTTTCATCCTGGTCATGTTGGGTTGGTTCTCTTGCTCACACTTCACAGAAATCAACGAAGAGTACAAATAAGTAAAACATCAAACTGAAACCAAATTAATCTGTTCATAAGTTACCAAAAATGTGAGATAAACACATCTCTATTATATTACCTCAAATTTCAGTAACATCTATATTTCATCCTACCTAATTGATTGAAGTAAGAAATGATAATAATTGAATTACCAGTGTTCGTGATTGTAGCTCTGTTTCTCAGTAATTTCCTCTTCCTCTTCCCGGAACTCCCTATTCCTTCACCCTGCAATCGGCAAAATCAAAAACAAGCAAATCGGTCACAATAATCACTAAATCCAAATCAATCACAGGTTTTATGATAATTGTTAATAGCGGAATTACCATATCTGTAGATGTTAATAAGCAAAACCCTAGGGTTTAGTGGATTCTGAAACAAGTACTACAAATGTTTTGAGGAAGACCGAAGACGGTAATGTGTGCGGTTTAGACCTAAGAGTTGGGCTGGGCCGTATATTGGGCTGGAGAACTCAAACTCAGTGGTTAGCTGTGGGCCGTAGTTGGGCAATTCGTTTTTTTTTTTCGATTAAAAAAAGGTCAACAAAGGTTGGAATATGTTTCTGTAACCTGATTGGGTTTGAATCCGGTTTAGGAATTAGTTCGGTCGGGAGACGCAAAAAGTTTAACTTTTAAACTCTGTTTTGAAATTTAGTCTCAACCTAAAATATCAGAAATTGACTACATAAATCACGAGCAAACATAACAGGATCATCAAATTAAGAGATAATCGAAACCTACAAAGCAGGCATCACCGATCTTGAAAATGTAACAAGTAACCGACGCACCGACAAGCAGGATTCTTGAACGAGATGTAAGAAGCTTTAGGACCCAGAATCGTAGAAGCGGCAGCGAGCAGCTATGGCAACGTTTGATTTTAGGGTTAATCAAATGTGTTCAAATGCCTTGTATATATTTTATTAATAAAAAATAATTTATAAATTTGGTTGAATTCAGTTTAATCAAATAACCGAACAAACCGAATTTAAAAAAATATTTGAACCGAAAACTGAATTCGAAATTCGGTTACGGTTAAGAACCGAATCGAATTTCGAATTCGATTCGGTTTTTTTCGGTTACGAATACGGTTCAGTTATCGGTTTTAAACGGTTTTCAGTTATTTTGAACACCCCTAGTCGGGTCAAACCGGTTTCAAAACCCTATGGTTACAACCCTGTTTGGGTTGGCAAGGAAACCGGTCTGTTTAAAACCGTTTGAGATTTGGGTTGGGTTGTCGGTTTCAGCTTTTCTAACTGGTTTGGGTTGGTTCAGTTTGACATTTGTATATTCAATTTAGTTTGAAACCATATTCGTAATTCGATTTGGATGCGGTTTCGATTCGATAAATAGAAGTTCAAAGTCGTTTATTTGATTTCGGTTTACTTCGAGTTTAAGGTATTTCGAGTCTAATTCTAATAACGAACACTATGTCTGTTAAAGTTTGGAATATTATTTTATTCTATTAAAATTACTAAAAAGAAACTCCGTATGTATGGAGTAGTTAGGAGTCATGTCAGGTTTGTTGTTAAAAAAATCTAAATTTTATTATTTTTTGGATTTATAAAACATATATTTTTTGTGGGCTTTTTTAAAGTTCTTATATATGGTTTAAAGTTTAAGCATCATACTAGGGGAAAAAAAAAGATAGACCATTTCAAATGGGAAAATTATTAAAGTAGACATTTTTGAACAAAAACTTACCAAACTATATATAAAAACCGCATGCTTAGGAAAAAAAACATGGCTAAAAGTCTGGTCAACACCTAATAAATTAACACCACGTCAAATTCGGTCGGCTAAATTAGCCGCCACTATTTTTTAGCATGTCTTTATGCGATTCACTAAATCTCTGGCACGTGGCAACGTTAAATGATGTTCCGTACAAGAACATCTTATCCTCTTGGACATGTTATATGTTGCAACGTAGCACACCATGTCCCCGGCTAAAAAAAAACATTGACGCTTTTTTACCCCAAAAAACTTCCAATTTCAGCGACTCTTTCAAAAAAGTCTATCAGCCGACGTTTTTCTACACTAATCTTTAGTAGCCAACGTTTTTCCAGTGGAGATTAAAGCATCATTTAATGAATTAGCTAAAGTTAAAACCAACATATTTCCCCATATCTTTTGTCTTCTCCTGTTTCTTGTTGGTTCAACATGACTTTATATCTTGTTAGGTGTATTTTTTTTTACTCAACCTTCTACAACTTTTATACTAGTGCTAAGAAATGTCTCTTTGCATTGTTTATTTTGGTGGTAAATAGGATTTTTCTAAACGAAGTTGTAGAATATGTTTCGTTCAAAAGAAGTGCAACCAACTTTTTGTACGTTGATTTCTTCTCTTATATTTCTACGCATTGTAATCTTCTAAATATCAGACGACGATCATATTAAATGTCAAATTTTAGTGATCTAATACATATATTTTACGTGGACATTAATAGGGTCACATGAGTTTAACAGTAACATATTCTCATTATTTACACGGCTGATACCAAGTTTCACTTGATAGTTAAACAAAAGATCTTATTCTAACATAATTAGCTACTTGCTTCAATTAAATGGTTCCTTTTAACAATAACAAATATATTTACCAAAAATTAGCATTGTTTCAGCAAAGCACCAAATCAAAAGACGAACTTCTATCAAAGATACATGCATTTTTTTTCTTGTAAAAATTGGAAACTAAATGCATAGATGCATCATACATTAATATCCGTGCGTTTTGACCTAATACTGCTTAATTCTGGAGACCGAAACCTCGGGAAATTATAGTTTTCAGGGTTTGACACAGGTTGCTGAGGATAAAGCGTTGGAGGCGGAGTAAGATTTCGCTGAGCTGGCAATGGCGGTAGAACATTTCCAATTTGACTACAAACATCACATCAAGTTACAATAAGAATAATTACAAACTATGCAAGAAATTAAAGATTCCAAGCTACATAGAAAAGGTATTCGAGTTGCATGTTGATTGGAGGTGACAAAATCAGCGGGTCAAGTAATGAGTTTGGGTTAAAATGAGTAGTCTTTGTAAGGGTTGAACTGAAACACTTTGTGTCTGAAATACTAATAAAAAAAATTAATTACGCAGATGGTCCATGTGGGTTGAAAAAAGTAACATTTTTTAGTACCAGGGATTTAAAGTTGCATGTTTGGGATTTGTGTTTTCAATTTAAGACGAGTTTGGGTAATTATTAGGACTAAATTCCGTTAACTTTTTCGTTAAATTAGAGTGAAAGGATCGAAATACAATTTGACTTTCCAGCCTTTAGCTTTGACTGTTCAAAAGACAAAGGGTATTTTGGTCATTTCACCCCTAATCTAATGGAAAAGTTATAAGGAGAGGTTAACCTTAACACCTAAAATCACTACAAAATCGAAAAAATTAAACTCAAACGTGTTACTTTAAACCATTAGAATCAAAACATGTAAACCACAATGACTGACTATATGTGTAATTAATTCGAATAATGTTGTATATAATAAGTTTCACCTTGTCGTGGAGTATACACGATCTTCATCACTCAAATTTTCATCAGACCTCTGAAACGGTGGTTGTATGGTGGTGGACCATGGGTTTGCCATTGGCAAATCATCTGAAAAATATCTTCTCCTTACCAACTGAAAATGTAAGTTCCATAAAGGTTAGGTTATTAAATTAAATTTTACTTTACTCTGAGGATAAATAACTACTTACCATGCGGAAAAACTTCATTACAGACTCCTTGTCATATCTTGCTTTTTTTGCAGCCTGCACATTTTCAGTGTTCACAATTGAAAAATTATTGTGTTAAATAAAGAAATAAAAGATGTGCAATAGTTTATTTTTATATAATCATGGACCCGCTCACAAGATCATGCCTGAAATTTTTATTACCAAAAGTATATATCATACACCCTCTTAAATGGTTTATGATTACAATAACTATATATTTACAATAGCAATCTAACTTTATTTTATAAAATGGTTTAACAGGTTTAGGCATATGAATAATACGCTTCAAATGATTTCCAATCAGTTTGACCAGTTCAGCCTCTTTTCTTTTTAATTAAATTTTAGAGAACTGCACAGATCGTCCATGTGGTTTGATCGCATTGCAATAATAAAGGTAATCTCAAAAATATTTAAAAAAAAATTATACAATATTATTTTAACTTCTCGTTGATTTTTCTACCGTTTATTTATTTTTTAAGCTTCTAATTAATTTTCTTAAACTTTTAAGTCTTTTTATTTTCATTTTGCTTTTATTATAATTTAGAGAAACTTCCACAAATCACTACAAATGTCCTTGTGATTATATTGCAAGTTTAGTCCCCAAGTTTGTTCAAAACTAACAGGCATTAACAGTGGGGACAAAACTTACAACCATCTCACAAATGTTTGGACTAAGTTTGAAATCATTAAAATACAAGGACCAAACTTACAATATGATCAAACCACTAGAAAAATTTGTGCAATTGTCTCTAAACATTATAACTTAACCAATTTGACTCATTAGCGATAAAACACAACATCGACTCATTACAAGTAAACACGACTAAATTTTTTTGATGCAAAATAACAAATCTTACCGCCAAAAGACCGCCACTACCAGGAAAACTGTCGGTCAGAGGAAGCTCCTCAGTTGGTGGAAGTAAACCCTGTTTTTCAACCCACTGGCGGGCCATATCCACAAGATTCCCACTGCTGTTTCTTCTACCCTCTTTTGAAGCTATATCTGCTTTGTTTCCAATTACAATGTATGGTACCGGAAGCCCACCGGGCCCACCATTTGCTAGTGGGGCTGAGAATGTTCCGGTGGCGGCAATCTCTGAAGCCCATTTCTGCAAACTTGTTTTCGTCCTTCTTTGAGAGAGATCATGTACGAAAATGACGCCTGAAAACATAATTAGTGGTAAATATCAAGTTGATATCTATGATGCCCATGTAAAGCAGAATAAATGATAAAAGTAACAAAGTTGTGCATTAACCGTAGAGCAAATTGCAATAAATTGCAACGTATTGGTCCTTTGACTTTTAAAGTCATTGCTAAAGTCAACGTGATTTTGCACATTAATTATTTTGAGTAATTTTGGTTTTCAAAAAATGATTTTTTTTTACGTTATCAAACAATTGATGGGTTTTTTAAAGATGTATGGTGTTGGTAACAATTTTTAATGTCAAAAACCAAATTAGATATGAAGTAAAACTGTGCTGATAAACAATTTTAAGATTTGACATGGTAGTTGAGTGGTGTTAAGGTTGACCCAATAATTTTGATCTTTTTAGTGAGATAAATAGGATTACAAAGTTTTTACTATTGCAATAATAATGTCACAAATAATCTGTGGGGTTTTATTCATTAAATGTACACCTTGTGCGACTTCTAATATGTTCAACACTTCTAACCCATTTGACCCGTTGTGCCTTTCTAATTTAGTTTTTAACCATTTAATCCATTAGATATTATACAAAGAAAAAAAAAGAATATGTACCATTTATTTGAGAATAGAACATTGAGCGACAATCTATGTAGCGATCATGTCCAGATACATCCCAAAGTTCAACAAAGAATTCTCTATCCGTGTCGCCTTTAATGCTACTTGAAGAGCTACTGCTAGATGATCCATATGTAAAATGCTGCATTTATATTCCAAATATATAACTAATTATGAAAAATAAACATATGTGGTTTAGAATTAATTATGTATTAAATGTGGCAAACCTTTACATCCACCGTGCACCCGACTGTTTGAGCAGGACGAGCAATTGAAGAACCTTTCACAATTAGATGAACAAGAGAAGTTTTCCCAACACCTAAAAAAGTATAGTAATAATTTACTATATCAAAACAAATACAAACAGTGTAATCATAAATTTAAAGTATTTGGTTTAGAATAAGTCATGTATTATACTGGATTTGTTTACATTTAAGCATTAAACCTTTGCTGATTAGATTCCCTGTCTTAGTTCAAAAGAAATAAAACCCTTCGAACCAACGAAATTGTAAAAAGAAAACGGTAAATACAGAGCGTGACAAATTTCATAATACGTAGTAGCAATATCACTTCACATGGAGATAAATGTATTAGAACTAAAGTCCAACATTAGTGTTTAGGATTATACATCAAACCATGTGCACTTATTATTTTAATTGTGAATGTAATAACATATGATTGTATCTTTGTAAGCTCATGTTGTGGCTTAATATGGACAAAAGAGAAGTGGCAACGAAAGGTGGATTACTTATATGAAATTTTTTAATCTTTTGTTGCAACTAAAAAATGATTAGCTATAAGAATTCATGACTATATGTTCAAGAGATTACTTAGTTAGTAAACATTTCTTGTTAATATTTCCCCTATGTTTTGTGCACTTATCCATAAATTAGTTAAAGCACAAGTGTTTGGGAAACCTACTTCTGTTTGTAATTATCTTATTATTCCAATAATCAGTTTGATTAACTTAGCTAGTTATCAAATGAAGATACCATGATTACCATCATGAGAGATTATGCAACTTCAAGTGGCAAAAGCATGTGCAAATACTGAAATAACATATCATGTGAACTAATAATAATCATATTTTATAACTCAATTACAGATGTTCAACCTCAAAACTCAAATCCAAACACCTAAATGATTACAGACAATCCTTAAAGCCTTAATAAATGAAAACTTACTAACAAAAACAACACAAAATCAAATAAAACATTATTTTAGTATCCATATACTGGTTGGCAACAAACACCTCCATCAAAATGTACAGAGCTGGATCAACATAACACAACTTAACTACCTTAACGTATTCGGCATCTATTTCGAGCATCTGACATACGAAATGAAGAAATTTAAATCATGTTATTACCTGAATCACCAACAACGAGAACTCGAACCTGACCAGATGGCGGAAGACCGTTTTTCTCTTTGATAATCTCCCTCTCACGTCCCCTCCAAAACATGTTGCGAATTCGGAAACCTTTTTCGTTGCCGCATCAAAACCAGCTAATTCGTTCGGGCGATATGTTACACACCGTTCGTGATTGCAGATTCCGGATTCATTGGTTCGATTACGCTAACTATTTAATCTTCACTGACGATTTCTTCGACTGGTGATCTCAGTGAATTTAGTTGGGGTTTAAAATGGGGATTTTGAGGATCAGATTGTTGGTTTTCCTGCTGCTGATGATGGTTTCTTGTTACGAAAACAATCGTAGGCGCAAAATGACTAAAAGTGAAGGCGATTTCTCTAAAATCGTTAATGTAGGCAGCCTTCTCTATTTTCCAAAGGGTTAAAACCGTAACCAAGATGTATTTATCATTATATAAAAATGATCTTAATAAAATTATGATACAGGTGGTGTTGTCAAACTTTAAAGAGAAAAATCGTTAGGATAATGTGGTAATTGTTTAGTGTTTGTAGTATTTTTTTTATTTTTTTATTTTTTTTTTTATACCCAAATGTGTTTTAGATCTTTATGTACAAGAATATTTGCTAGGGTTGTAATCGACGGTAAAAACGAGATTTTTTTTAAGTAAACTTAGTTTTGATCATGGTAGTGAGTGGTTTAAGGTGGTGTAGTTTAGGAGTAATATAAATTGGTTATTTAAAGAAAATAATAATAATATTTGACACATGATTTGTGTTTTGATGGTACTCGAGTTTTTAGTAACGTATATATTCGAACGAGTTTAGGAGGTGTAGTTAGACCATGTGTAGTGGGCGTGGAAGGAGGAAGGCGAAGCCCGGCGACGCCAAGGAACACCAAAACGCTGCCGGCGTGGAGGGGCGTGGAGACCCACGGCGTGGGCTGCTCCACGGGCGTGGAGAAGAAGGAGGTGACCGTTGGGGTGGGCCTCCCATGTCCTTTTCGACCGTTGGAGAAGGAGGTGACCGGCCGGTGGAGCTGAACGAAGAAGATGACCGTCGTCGGCGACGAACTTGGCCGGAGATGGCAGAGATCGGTGGTGAATCGGTGATGTTTTGATCGCGCAGATAGAGAGGGACGGTGGGATGGGGGCGACGGTGGGTTGGAATGAACCAAAAAGATAACTGTTTACCTGGAAGCTCCGATCTTTGCCATTGTAGCTCTGATCTTTGACACCTTCCTTTGCCATTGTAGCTCCGATCACCACCAGCAGAGGAAAAAGAATACCGGAAGCTCGAAACGGGATTTAGAAAAAATAATCAATACATTTTCTCTCTCTTCCACTTACCACTACACCCATTTTCCATAAACTCTTCTCTCTCCTGCGTGGCACTGACGCGTCATACTCCACGCCCTTTCGCAGCCCGACCATAACACATAGTCTAATAACGGTGGTGATGGTTAAATGATGGTGGAGGTTAGGAATCTTATCTTCCTGATCGTCTTTAAAATAATGGAATGTTTAACCGGCAAG
This sequence comes from Stevia rebaudiana, assembly GCA_009936405.2. Taxonomy (NCBI): domain Eukaryota; kingdom Viridiplantae; phylum Streptophyta; class Magnoliopsida; order Asterales; family Asteraceae; genus Stevia; species Stevia rebaudiana. The sequence continues at coordinate 6,284,308 of WOUH02000022.1, read as the reverse complement.
CAAATGGGAATCATCTAGAAAAGTAAAGGCACACCACACCCACATCATCATTAACCCTTTACACTCTTCCAACCTTTTACTTGTCTCTTGTCTCGGACCCACTTAGCCATGATTCATAGCCGACCCATACTAGATACGTACAAAAAGACTAGGTTTTGAGCCTTAATTTAAGCTACATACAATTAGGAGATAACTACCTAAAGTGGCGAAGCTTGACAAGAACCAATGGGGGTGGTAGGCCACAAGACCCATAATTTTTTTTCTGTTGGTATGTTTTTAGCTTAAATGTTATAGTTTGGTGTGGTCAAAGAATAAAAACTCTAATTTTTTTTATTCAAACAATAAAAGCTAGATATTTTTAACCAATAAATACATAACACGTTTATCATGATGCAAGAGAAATGGTATGTACCTAGAAGAAAAAGTGCAATTCAGGGTCCGACAACCATTAAAAACCTTTTTTTTTTGAAAAAAATAATATTAATAGTTTTAACTTTCACATGATATATCAACCCAAATGCCTAAATTATATTTACAATTCTTCATAACATCAATATTCGGTAACTAATGAAACCCTTAAAAATATCAAAACTCAATGACTAAACTGAAACAACTAAAAAGAAGAAAAGAGTGACTCAATAATAAAAATTGAAGCACCTAACAAGTCTAAATCCATCAAATTGCCAAAACATAACTCATCAAGATTCAATTAAAAATTCATAAAAACTTCAATTTTATCAAAGAAAAATAGGGTTTCGGTTTAAAATTTGGATGATGTTTACCTCTTAGAGTCTTAACGATTTAGCAGCTTGAAGACTAGAGAGATCAATGATGACAATGGCGATTTCAACAAGGGCAACTTCAAGAGCGACTTTAGTGAAGAAAGGGGCGATTGATGGTGTAGATGATCATCGATTTGGATGTGGCATGTGCGGATCTGTGTGTTGACAAAGCCAAAAAAAAGCTCTTTTTGTACGAATTGGGCATGTTGATCCACTTAAAAAACACATTATCATTCAAGTATTTCAACAAAAGCCCATATAATACATGTACACTTTTTTGCAACTCGTTTTTTCATCAAAAGTCCGCTGAAAAATACATACTTAGTATATTCATTCGGTCTCTCTTTGACAACCCGTTTTTTTAGTCCATGTAAAAACATTTAGACGGGGTGCAAAAATGATGCATGCAAATTTTTTTAAGATGACGAACTCAATACGTATAAAGTGATTGAGTTAACTCTTTAAGCGCTTGGAATTAATTGTTATAATTTTTTAACACCTTAAATACAAGTTATAAGTCAAAGTCAAATCTAACTTATTTACAGGTAAGCTAATGTTAAAGAAGCTAATGTTAAAGGGTTTTGAGGTTACATTCCTGCTTAGTGCTTTTTGTAGGCATAACCCACAAAAGTGTTGGCATACCGCGACACTTGCGACACTTTGGAAAGTCAATGATTAAATGTTGGGTTTCATATTAATCTGATTCATACTTTGTCCGACCAATGTGTACTACTTTTCTTTCATTCGAGACGTGTTAACGTGCTTTTAGTAAAAATTAAGGAAATGATTGTCATATTTTGTGATTGGTATAATCCTAAAAGAATGTTTAATATATTACAATTTTACTCAAAAATGTCTTTTTAATAATTTGTTTTTAATGTATAAATCCATTTTCATATATTGATTTATACATGGCCTTAATCCCAGGCTCGAACTCGAACGAGTGGAGTTCAAGACCAATGTGAGCTCATGATCCTAACCACGTTTGCCTGCAGCTTTTTAATTTTAATTTCTTAAACAATTGTTACTTCCATACTCATTTAATCTTACACTTACAAATATTTGAACTCAAATGCACAATCAACAATTGTCAATTGGTTGTAATGTCATGGGCATTTGGGAGTATCTTTTTTTTTTTTGAACGGCGGTGGAAGTTGAACCCTGGTATCCAGGGAAACTGTGCTCTAATATTACCAACAGGCTACAGCTCCAATCCCAACATTTGGGAGTATCTAACAAGACATTTATAAAAAAAATAAAAAAAGGGATGTAGGGGCAATTACATATATCCCCCTATAAACTTCATTAATTACATATATACCCAACCTAAAATTTTAATTACATATATCCCCTTACAAACATATAAACCCATTTTGAGGGGGATATATGTAATTTAAGTTTTTGAGCTATAACATAGATTGAGCAAATATGTAATTTAAGTTTTAGGTTGAGTATATATGTAATTAGGTTTTAAAGTAGGGGGAGGGGGTATATGTAATTCTCCCTTTATTGTAAGGCATTCTCTTTGGTAAATTTCTTAGAGAATGAGGACCAGAAACGAAATCATAGTGAAAATTGGACAACAGTTTTATTCCTATCATCATCATCATCGTACTCAGTATATCACACCTACAGATAGGTCAGAGGAGGGTAAGATGAAAACAAGCTTTACCTCTACCCCGTAGGAATAGAGAGGCTGCTCCGAAAGAGACCCCCGGCTCATGATGCCTGATTAACGATCAACTCAACGCTTTTAACGTTATTTTCACAAAAATAAGTAAAATAACTTTAAAGTAGTGTAATTTTACTTTTACCCTCAAGGGTCCACACATACACATTATATGCGCGGGGCGTAAACCGATACAAGTATTGAAGTGGCCCCTTGTTTAAACCGATATCTTTTACCAAGTAAATGAATTGCATAAACCCCTTTTAGATCATTATACAATCATAATATAAAACCTTGTGTACTAAAATTCTATTTAAATGAGTATATACTCTTTCAGTTTTCTTTCTTTTATTGTTTAATATAAACTTGCCTAACTACTTAGGGGCTGTTTGATTTGTCTGACTGAGTATGATCTGACTGAGTCAGATCTGACCCAGTTAGAAGTTCTGATTGGGTTCGCATCTGACTGAAACTTGACTGTTTGATTCTGCATCTGACTGACAGTTTACGCGACACGAGACGGGTCCGTATACGCGATTGAAGTCTGAAAACCCTAGGTATATAACAA
>WOUH02000022.1:6260694-6281189 GCA_009936405.2 Stevia rebaudiana | reverse complement strand
TGGGTTTTATTTGACTTTGGTGTTGACCGGGTGTTGACCGGGTGGGTTTTATTCGTTTTACTTACTCTCCTCTATAATAGCCAATGTGTTTTAATTTTTATGGGTTTATGTACAAAAATATTTGATGTGTTAAGGTTGTAATCGACGGTAAAAGTGATAATTTTTTTAAGTACACTTGGGTTTGATCAGGGTATTGAGTGGTAGGTGGTGGTGTTTAGGAGTGACCTAAATTAGTCATTTAAATAAAATAAAGATACTATTTTGACACATGATTTGTGTATTAATGGTACTTGAGTGTTTAGTAACATATATATCCGAACAGGTTAAAGGGGTGTAGTCTTGTGGTCTACACAATTTTAAATTTAAAATCAACATTAGAACACAAAACGCTCATGTTATATAGTTTTTGTTGCATTGCTTGTTAGTTGCTTTTAAAATCAAAATTATTATATTATTACTTACTGATATTGACATGTAAGTTTACACAATTATGATGAACAAGTACATCACTTTCCCCTGGCGACATCTATCTAGACTTCTGAATCATCGTATCCCACCCTTTCCAACCGTTTATCTTTTTATAGTAGTCATGCTCAGTATCTTGTCACCAAGGTTGTAGTGCTCTTGTCAAGGTGATATATTATTCTTTATATTTAATGTTTTTATGTGATGACATGAAACCTATTAGCAATGCACCTCATTAGAAATAATACTATAAGTATTGTATTATTTGAGAGATAAGAGAACATTGAATGCTAAGTATACAAATATGTTCATAAAAAATATTGAGTTGAAAATAGGTACAATTGTGCCAATTTATATGCTTTTCCTATTGAGTTGAAAATAAGTGTCCTATCTATATACCATTTTTGTTTTCTTAACAGATATAAGTTTTTATGGTATAATCATATTAAGATATATTTTTTATCAAATATATATATTTTTAATAACAAACGCACACCAATCTAATCTTAATTTAATAAATTATACCACACCTAGTCACCTACATCGGTAAGAATTAACCTCACAATATGAAGTTTAAATATGAGTACATTAATCACCGGATGTCTTCTTGAATTTTTTTATTTTTTATTTTTTATTTTATTAAACTTTTGAAGCTAATAAATAGATTCTACAAAATCAGTAAAGGCTAAGTTTAATACTATATAATGAGACTTCGCATAGACTCAGAGACGAAAAGCAAGACACTATTTGTGGGCTTTAAAAAATAAAAACTCTTGACCACCAAAAACCAGCACACAATAAAACTTTCTGGATTTGTGTTTTGGAGCAAACCTAATGCAATCTTACGCCACCTGTTTCTGAAATCTAGAAAAAGGGGCGATTCTAGACCTTTAATCTTTAAAAATAAAAAAGGTCATATTTATTATTGATTATTATTGTCTTTAAATAATTAACCCATTTGTGAGATCTTTAACAAATTTTGAAACATCCACTCTTTTCAACCCGTATCGTCAGACTCTTTCCTAAAAATATAAACAAACAGCATCCGATTCGTCATAAACTCCATTGAAGGAGATCCGATCAAGTAAACCCATCTGCTGATTTGTGTTTGTAAGGAGGAAGTTATGGACAACAACATCAGTTGTCAGATGAAAGTTGAAACAGGGGAAGCAGGTTATGTGCTTGAAGATGTCCCTCACTTAACTGATTACATCCCTGATCTCCCTGTAAGTTTATATTTATCTATGATTTGTACGTATTTGTTTTGATTTGCTTTATTTGTCTTGATTTTGACAAACTTATGCTGTTGCTGTTTTGACTTCTGGGTCGGTTGAGGGTTTTGTTTTTCATTTTAAATATTTCTAGAAGGTGCTTGAAGTTTGTTTTGTGGTTTTTTTAGATCTGTTGTATAATGGTGTAATTCGGTATGATTAATTTGTTTCTAGGGTAAGATACACTGAGATTTTGGGTATCAAATATAAAAATTCGATGAAATTGTGAACCGATGGTTGACTAATTCAATGAAGAAACTTGCCCCTGAAGAATAGTGGCTTTAGTTTAGGTGATCCATCCCTATCAAGCAACCCGCTGACCCGTGAACATGACCCGTTTAGCACCTTATGGTTCTGCAAGGATCCATTTCCTACATGAACAATATTTAAAGAACAAATTCTAATGTCATTTTGTTAACAAATTCTAATGTCATTTTGTTATCTACTTTCTGCAGACTTATCCTAACCCACTGCGTTCAAATCCCGCGTATTCAGTTGTGAAGTAAGTTACATTTGCATAATTGCATCTACTTTTCTTCAACAAACACTTGTAAATTGTAATTACTTTTTATTGAATCTGTTTATGATATTAATCTGTAACCTTTGATGGATCACAGGCAGTACTTTGTTGATGCTGATGATACTGTGCCTCAAAAGGTAAGTTGCAAGCATATTCTAATTTTCACTATGTAGTATTTATAATAATCACAGATCTCAGTTATTCATTGATGATACTAACCTGATTTTAAGTTTGACCATAGACCCATGATTGTATGCTATTTTGTTGACTTTCTGTTTAGGTTGTTGTCCACAAGGATGGCCCAAGAGGAATACATTTTAGGCGTGCTGGACCTCGCCAAAGGGTATGGTGTTTGACTTGTTTGATATTTGTTATTCTAGTAAATTTTTTATTTCTAATGGGTGAGAAGTAAAAATTAGCAAAAATGAATCTTAAGATTAGTTTTGGTAAAATGGAGTTTTTATTGTTGCAGGTTTATTTTGCACCAGATGAAGTGCATGCTGCTATTGTAACATGTGGTGGTTTATGTCCTGGTTTGAATACGGTTATTAGAGAAATTGTATGCGCACTTTATCATATGTATGGTGTCACCAGAGTTCTTGGGATTGATGTAAGTATTACTATTATTATATTGTTGCATTATTATTTGTTTATTTATCAACATTCTGAAATATATATTTTATTTTAAGAACTCATTGTTTCATTATTTCTAAGAGACCAATTTAATTATTTTATTGTTAGAGATGATTACTCTTGTTTAATAATGCCATTTGACCAAACCATCCTTTTACAATCTAGAAAGGGGTTTCTTTTTTTTTTTTAAATCAAACCTTCTCCTATTTTTTTAAAAACCAAAAATACAGGTCTAATAACTATGTAACATTTGACATTATGACACCAACGCTTAAAATTTTAGATTTTTTATGTGCAGGGGGGGTATAGAGGTTTTTACTCAAAAAATACCATTACTTTGAATCCAAAGGTTGTTAATGACATTCACAAACGCGGTGGTACAATCATCGGTACCTCTCGCGGGGGCCACGATAAATCAAAGATAGTTGACAGTATTCAGGATCGTGGTATCAATCAGGTGTGTTTTCATATTCTCTCATTTGTATTATAGCTTCTTTTTAGCTTTTAGTTGCTTAATTAAACAAGAGTTATGATAATGAGCCTTTATTGGTTCTCTTTATGTTGCAGGTTTATATAATTGGAGGTGACGGTACTCAAAAAGGAGCAGCGGTTATTTATCAGGTTATTAATTGATATATCATTTCCCTTTTTTTAGACTCGATAATTTTATAAAAAAATTGTTAAATTAGAGAGATATTATATTTATAATAACATTCTTTTTCGTGCAGGAAGTGAGAAGGCGCGGGCTTAAAGCTGTAGTTACTGGGATTCCTAAGACAATTGATAATGACATTCCGGTACGTGCATAATTATAAATATTTTTTACCTGATTAAGTTATTTTTTTTAAATTTTTTATTAACTCGGGAACTTCTTTAAAGTAATGATCCCATTTTTTAATAGAGTAACCTAGCTGGAAGTAAACTATCATTTTTTACAATATTAAGTAAAAAAATATATTTAACATCTCACATAAAGCGGTTAACTTTTTCAGTATATTGCATGTTTATTTCAGGTTATTGATAAATCATTTGGTTTTGATACTGCTGTTGAAGAGGCTCAACGTGCAATTAATGCTGCACATGTGGAGGCTGAAAGTGCTGAAAATGGCATAGGGGTGGTTAAACTTATGGGACGCTACAGTGGTACGCCTTTTTTTATTTTATATTAATTAAACAAAATGATTTTTATAATAATCACTTTAAAAAAATTTATAACCCAAAAGTTGGTTACACAACTAGGGTTTGATCCTTGTTTTTAACTAAATTGTTAGTTGTCATGTAATGGATGTTTTTCAGGGTTTATTGCGATGTATGCAACTTTGGCGAGTCGAGATGTTGATTTATGTTTAATTCCCGAATCGCCCTTTTATCTCGAGGGAGAAGGTGGTCTTTTAGAATATGTAGAAAAACGCCTCAAGGACAATGGACACATGGTTATTGTTGTGGCAGAAGGCGCGGGTCAAGAACTTCTTGCAGCAGATAACTTGAAAACTTCAACCGCAAAAGATGCCTCCGGAAATAAACTGCTTCAAGATATCGGGTTGTGGATTTCTGATAAAATTAAGGTAGTCATGCATATGCATATTAATTTGACTACAATACCCTTTGTTCTTTTTACTAAAATACCCTTTTTTGTAGGCTCATTTTGCTAAAATTCCTTCCATGCCCATTACTCTTAAATACATAGGTAATTCCTCTCTCTCAAAAACATAATCCACTTCATGATTTTAAAAGTTTTTTAATAATAGAGTTATTACACAGATGGTCCTTATGGTTTGTGCAAAGTAACATGTTTGGGTGGGTTTAAAGTAACAAGTTTGAGTTTTATGTTTTCAGTTTTGTAACAAGTTTGGGTATTAAGCCTAACTTTGTTAATTTTTCTGATAATTCAGATTGAAATGACCAAAATACCCTTTGACTTTTTATATAGTGAAAGTCAAAGGGTATTTTGGTCATTTCAACCTGATCTCACAAAAAAGTTAACAAAAGTTAGCCTTTGTACCCAAGCTCGTTACAAAACTAGAAGCATTAAACACAACCTGCTACTTTAAACCCTTAGTACCCAAACCTGTTACTTTACGCGAACCATAAGGATCCAACTTATCTGTGCAATTAACTATTATATTATTACTTTGACTAATCTACCCTTATCTGAATTCAGATCCAACTTACATGATCCGTGCGGTTCCAAGTAATGCATCTGATAATGTTTACTGCACACTTCTTGCTCAAAGTTGTGTTCATGGAGTTATGGCGGGATACACAGGCTTCACAAGTGGGCTCGTTAATGGTAGACAGACTTATATTCCATTTAATGTAAGATAATTTTGATCCTAATTTTAAATAATTAATTTCCAAAAATCCTTTAATCTGATTAAAAATGATTTGTTTTCGTGCAGCGTATCACTGAGAAGCAAAATAACGTTGTGATAACCGATAGGATGTGGGCCCGACTTTTGTCATCCACCAACCAACCGAGTTTTTTGGGACCAAAAGACGTTGAAGTCCAGAAACAAGAACCACCGACTCAGTTATTGGATGGCAGCAAGGCAAATGACATTTAAATCGAGAATTTGAGAAGATCCGCTAATTTAATGCACAAAAATAATAGCGCTGCAAATTTGGTTTTGTGGATGTAGTTCACCATGTTTTTTGCAGAATTTTTAAGATGATGTTACTTATTCGTGACTGGATTGATCATGTCACTTTGCAGGAATGCATTTCTATTTCGAAAACTATATAATATCGAGTTTTGGTGTGTTGGGATCTTGTTAGTGTTACTCTAGTCAGGTAATTTCAGCTGCAGTTTGCGACTGGTGTTGCTTTCTCAATTTATAAAAATGTCACAAGTTCAATATTTTTCTGAGTTTAATGACCAGATTGAAACAGATTCAAGAATAATGACCACTGTAAAATATCAAGATAAGTATGTTATTTTATGGCATTAGTCTGTTTTAATGTAGCCATAAATGATGAAACATGTGAGTTATTTGTTGATTTTGAGCAACTTTGACTAAGGGAGTATCTATATGATTTTTTTTTTTGTGTTATAAACACTAGTTAGTGAAAAAATAAATTTAAAATCTCTATTATGATATATTTGAATAAGAATGTAAAACTTAATTGCAAATTTTTTGATAAAAGAATAATTATTTTCACGAACAATTTGATAAATTAATTGATTTTAAATGATCAATTATTGTCATTGACCAACTCCATAACCATGAGTAACGAAATTGGTCATGAATGCAATAAAGATAAACTAAGACTTGATGAAACAACAAAAACCATTCGAAATAAGGAAGCAAATACCAAATCAATTAAAATGGCAAAAAGTGTAGGATTATAAACCTAGACAATCTCCTCAAAATGTAACAAAAATAACATGTAACGCTTTCTGAACTAACAATAACGAAAGATTAACAATAACTTAACAAGATCATCAACTCAAGAATTCTTGGAAGTAGCTTGTGTTCTATCTGTATTTATAACAAACGATGGTAGAAATGACGGGATCACAAATGCAACAACCAAGCAAACAACCACCAAAATCACAACCCACCAGGCTTCATGCGGGATACCTAACACTAGTTCATCACAAACTGCCATAAAAAATAACTATAAATGTCAAATTGTTCCGATAATAATATTTCTGTATAAAAAAATGATTTAGAAGGTTGATTACATTTTTGTGTCATTTTCCCAAATTAGAATATATGTTTTTGAACAATTTTATAGACCGAGTGGTTCTGTTTAAATTCTAAAAGAAGAGTAAAGATCGATTATCTTATTCTTGTGTGTCAGATAAAAATATCAACATTATAGCACAATAAACATTGAGCAGAAATATATATATATAAGGTGTAATAATGTGATCAACATATCAGTTAATGAGATGAAAGTTACCTATGTTATAAATCACCAATTCCCTCTCCTTTGCATTAGGTATTGCAACCACCCCTTCTGGTTCAACACTCAACATCACATATGTTTTGATCTATAATAATAATATAAAATAATAATAATTAGCTTTTTCAAAACAAGCATTGCATGAAAATGGGCAACGGGTATGGATAGTAATGTAACAAATGATTAGTTTAAAAAAATAATTTTAAAAGATTGAATAACACTTCTGTCAACTTTCAAGTTTCAACCCATTTGACCCGTGTCAACCCATTCAACCCATTAGAGATAAAATCTAACTCATATTGACATATTTCGAGTTAAGTGGGTTTAAATTTCTAGCTTTAAAAGCAATGCAATTAAAAAACTTGAAGCTGATCAAACATCAAACCTTGTCATTTTGCAAGTCTGCATCATCATTCTTGAAAATTAACTTTTCAGTATTCAGTAATTTCCTATGATGTTTAAGTAATGAATCCAAATCTCCCCTCTTCAGTTGTAACGAAAAACTAGCAGGTATCTGTTATAAAATGTACCAAAAATTAGTTAATTACAAGGTACGCATGTGAAAAAATGATGATTTATTGTACCTACAGAAGCAGGATATGATATCTTGACTTCATACCACGTGCGCGGTCTTAACCCTTGAAGTTGGTAGATTCGGGACCCACTTTGTAACGGTATAGTTTCCTTTTTCAGTTCCTCACCAACATTTAAAATGTTTCCATAAGCCCTGTAACATTTACAACATAATTACAAAAAAAAATAATATTATTCACCATCTATGAATCATTTGAAATTAATGTTGGATAAAGTAACCAAAGATGATTAAAATTCAATAAATGAGTATGCAAGAATGTACCTGCTTATGACTTGTAGCATAATCATGGAAATCACAAAGCAACAATTATGAATACTTGCACGCGCCATTTTATCAATAATAATCTTGGGTTACTTGAAAGCCAAGTTAATGATTCTACTGAATTCAAATTTGTATGTTTTCAGTTTAAATCCAACTCATTGTCCACATCAGCCATTCAGTAATGTTGGATTCCTGTTTTTTTAACAGTTCAAACATCTGTCACTAAATTTTGCAGGCAATTGATTAAATTAACAAAAAAATCAAAACTTCGCTTGCCCAACTCCTATAACAATGGAAAATCTAGTTACCTTATGTTTTGCTAATTAAGTTTTTAAAATCTTTTCTATTACTAATTAAGAAAGCTAGCTAAAAAATAACCGTCGATTTGAATTCGCCCCAGCTATGAAGCATCAATCGCCAATAACAAATCCACAGATAGCCAAAGAAATTAGGGCATGAGAAATAGAAGATTACCTAACATGCCGATTGAATCGAGGCTGCAAGTTAACTCGAAACAGAGAGGATAAATGATGTTTGGTTAATGAGCTAGCTATAACAAACAGCAACAGTAAACATCAAACAACTGTACCAATTTGGATCCTAGATGCAAAATGAATCAAAAAAGTTGCAAAGCAACAATCTTTATTCCAAATAGAAATCTAACAAATCTAGCATGAATCTGTGAAATGGAGCTATACCTCAAATGAAGAAAAAATTGCATCCACTTTTGCTTCGTTCTTCGTCGCCGTCGAATACGGATGAAGAAGGGGGTGTTTGAGGATCAAGAACTTCCTATTGTTTAAGTTGATTGAAAAATCGAACACTGAAGAATCGAATAATGAAATGCGATTAGCGGATCATAAATTAGGGGTTTGATAAACTCAAGTGGGAATAGAAGATAATTAAATCTGCAAATTAAAACTATCGGATAACATAAATTTGTATATAAAATTGAGTAAAAAGTATCTGACCAGAATATGCAAATTTCTATAAGATAAAGGATGAAAATTGTTGTTTTCTGAAAAGAAGAAGACAAAACTGAAGAACGATGGTTTAAAGTTTAAACATTAAAACAAAAAAATGGGAGAAGAAAAAACACAGTGTGATTGAACGTACGCACATACCCGCCTAAATAATCGGTGAGAAATTGGGAAGACCCAACGCTAACACTTTCAAGTTCGAAGATCGAACAACATGGTACACTCCTTCTTCAACCTCAATTCACACAATTCTTTCCAAATTTGTTACTAATTTCATCGATTTGATTCTGTTCTTCAGTTCTCAATTGCTGCTATCAACGATACAGATGATAAGCACCAGTGGGAACCCCTAGCCCCTACGAAAGAAGCTCAGGCAAACCCTAATTTTATATATCTCTTTTTATACGTATATGTGTTCGCACATACATGTTTGGTACTTGATGCAGCTGTTAATCTCGGTTTATTATGTCTAATTTGTTTGTTTTGAACACCTGAAAACGCCTAAAAGTAAATTACACATCAAACGTGGGGTTTGAAGGAAAGTTGTAGTTCAGAAAGAGAGGGAGACAGCTTTAGATGATGCTAAAGTTTTCTCTTATTTTGTGAACGATTAAATGCCAATTAGGGAATTGTATGTTCTCTTTGTGTATAATGGGTGACAATGTCGCATATACCCAAATTCCATTAGAACTTATGATGATAATTAAAATTTAGGTTCTTCTGTTAATGCTTATTTTTCAAGCTGCTTTTTGATTGACTAAAGTCTAGATACATCATTTATATCCTGAGAAAGCCCTACATGTATATGCTTATGCTGAATAATATGTTTCCTGCAATAGATTCATGAGGTTAAGCTGCTAAATGGTTTATTAATTATTTTTTTTTATAATTATTAATCAATTACTGATGACTAAATGAAGGTGTGATATGTTTCCCAAATATGTTTACATTAAACTGAAGCAAGAAAATAGTGTTTTCTTGTTTGTTTCTCTAGAATTACACTTATGCAATTGATTGATGATTATATACATTCTATGCCATCAGGAATTTCGTCTTTCACAAATCTATCAAGAAGGACTTTTGAAGTTACAAGCAAAGGAGTATGAAAAAGCGCGTGAACTTTTAGAAAGCGTGTTAAAAGATGATCTTCTTCCAAATGGGCAGGTCAAAATTGGTTCCAAGAATCTGTCATACTTTCTACACTTAATTTCCTAAACTTTTAATAATATCTTTTCATGTCAGGTTGATGATGGTGGTAGTGATGGCCATTTGTTGCAACTGAGGTTAGTTCACATCTCATGTTTTGTCATTCAGTTGTAGTTTTATGGTTTTACATTGGAATTGTAGTAGTTATGCTGCATATTTTGATTAAATACTTGGTTTGTCTACTTGCATATTTGTAAGAATCATTTAAAAAGCTTTGATAACTAACTAGCATTGAACATCTGTCTTATCAATGTATATATGTTTTATTTACAGATTTTTAACACTGAAGAATCTTGCAACTGTATTTCTTCAACAAGGTCCAGCCCATTATGAAAGTGCATTGCAATGCTATCTTCAAGCGGTTGATATTGATTCCAAAGATTCTGTTGTATGGAATCAATTGGGAACATTGTCATGCTCGATGGGCTTATTGAGCATCTCCCGTTGGGCCTTTGAACAAGGGCTTTTATGTAGTCCCAACAACTGTAAGTTTTCAAATTCTTTACATTTTTGTGATTGGATTATTATCTTTTTTCCATTAATTAATACATCAATGGCTGATTCAATTAGGGAATTGCATGGAGAAACTGCTGGAAGTTCTTATTGCTATAGGCGATGAGGTCGCGTGTCTTTCGGTTTCTGAGTTAATTTTAAGGCATTGGCCTTCACATACGCGTGCATTACATGTTAAACGTGTAATCGAAGAATCTGAGCCAATTCCTTTTGCTCCAAGAGGTATAGACAAATTGGAACCGCATCATGTTCGCCTAAAGTTTTTAGACAAAAGGAAAGCTACAAATGATGATTTAAATGAAAGTAGTGCTAAAAAGTTAAATCAGGATGTAGTTTTACATCTTCCAGAAGCTTCTTGGACAGCACTAGCTGGTGAGCTATTAGGGATTTTGATTCCTTTGAATGAAAATGACCCTAAAAAAGAAACTCGTGTATCACACAGATCTGCAGATGTTAGATTGATCATACATTTACCTTCTAGTTCAGATAATGTTTTTGAGAAAAGAAAAATAAATAATGATATAGAGAATGAGGCGGTTGATCATACCAACACAGAAACCGTTTCGTATGAACCACATCAAGAAAGGCGAAGCAGTCGACTCAGGAGTAAGAAACCTGATAAGGAAGAAACTGATGTTACAGTTACAGCCCCTAAGGATTTAGTCAAACTTGTTCCTCAATTTCTGGAACCATTTATCATGGTTGAATCAGAATTTAAAAAATGTTCTGAGGTTTTGATTAATACACAAAGTAACGAGTCTGTTGATGTTTCTAGATTTGTTAATGAAACATTAAATAATCATGGTGCTTATCATATTGGTCACTTGCTTTTAGAGGAAATTGCATGTAGAGGAGTTACATATCGCGACGCGTTTACAAAGTTTTTGGAGTTAGAAAAATATACAAGGAATTCTGGGGAAATTAGGACTCCTGAATGCAGCCTTTTTCTTGCTGAGCTGGCGTATGACTTTGGGATACAATCATTACACACATCAACATCGACATCAACATCGAATGATTATATATCAATGGCATCTTATCATCTTTGTAAAGTCATAGAATCTGTGGCTTTCGACTACCCAACTGATGGCTCGTTAATTGGTTCTCTGTTGGACAATAAACGCTCCTTTTGGGCTCGTTTTTTCTGGTTAAGTGGAAAATTTTCGATTTTAAATGGTAATAAAGAGAAAGCTCAGAAAGAGTTTGGTGTTGTGTTGGCATTATTTACATCCAATGAAAAGGAAAGAAATGGAAATACTCTCGGTTCCATTAGTCTGCCACATTTAAAGGTATTAAATGAGCTAACTGTTGATACGGTTCTGCATGAAATTAACCTATTAGAGGTTGATTTTCTGATGAAAAATACGGTAAATGACATGATTGAGAAACACATGTACTCAGAGTGCATTAGCTTGCTTTATCCTCTTCTGTTTGGTATGAAAGATGATAGTAATGTTTCTGTTCCGTCTGTTGTTAATAAAGATGGAGACGCGATTACTTCAACTGAATTTTCTGCACTAAATGTTATAATTAAAGCATGTGAGAAATCCAAAACAGCAGATCCGAATATTTACTTGAGATGCCACAAGCAGAAACTAAGACATCTCATGGCTGCAACTGGTGTTCAAGAGCGTTTTGGGTCCCACAAATTGTCTGAAACTGAACTAAATGAAACCTCAACCGCAGGGTTGCAACCCCTTTTATCTGAAGAAATTAAGGCAATTTCCCATTGTACCCTTGAGCTGAAGAAATCCAACGGTCCTTGTAAAAGTATCGTAAGTTGAATGTTTTTTAGCGTTAAAATGATTATTAAGTTTATTAATAAAATCCGTTTTATAAAAAAGATCTGCAAAGGGATCCATATTGTTTACTTTTTTTTCGTTTAAAGATTTATGAATGTTTATATGTACCTTTGGTGTTTGTTTACAGAATGGTTCTATTGTACCTATGAAAATCATTGGTGATATTCAATCTTTGCTGCTAGCAGTTATGTGTCATATATCACGCATATGTTTTTCTAAAAAATCATTAGGAGTGGATAATCTGGATGATAAAGAAAGAAGGGAAAAAAGCTGTTTTGTAGATGCTGCAATTGTATTTTTCAGACTTCAACATCTGAATCCAAATGTTCCTGTGAAAACTCAAGTATGCATCACATATCTTACTCCTGATGAAATTGATTCAATATTATATTTTTTTTATTTTTTTGATTTTTTCAGATTGAATTAATAATTGCAATCCATGATATGCTTGCTGAATATGGCATCTGTTGTGCAAGTGGTGATGGAGAAGAAGAAGGAACATTTCTTAAACTCGCAATAAAGCATCTTTTATATCTAGATATGAAAATTAAGTCTACATCTGTAAACACTCAATGTGATGACAAAGTTTCTGAAAAAGATGATACCAAAATAAATGGTAATGATCCAAATGAAGAAGCAAGCAATCTATTTCTTGAATCTGGAAAACAATTAACTGAAGAGGAAAAAGAAGATCTTGAGATTGAAATAGACACCGCTTTAGATCAATGTTTTTTTTGTTTGTACGGTTTGCATCTTAGATCTGACTCATCATATGAAGATGATCTATCGGTTCACAAAAATACAAGTCATGGAGATTATCAAACAAAGGAACAATGTGCTGATGTTTTCCAGTATATTCTTCCATACGCAAAGGCTTCATCTGTAAGTCTACTCATTAATCATAATCATAATCATTTCATTTTTTATGCTTTTTATTGTGTTTTTAGCTTTTACACAATTATAAATATTAATATCTTCAGAGAACTGGATTGGTTAAACTGCGAAGAGTATTAAGAGCCATACGCAAACATTTTCCTCAACCACCCGATTATATGCTGGATGGAAATGCGATAGATAAATTCTTAGATGACCCTAATTTATGCGAAAATAAACTGTCAGAACAAGCTGGATCTGATGGATTTCAAGATGCCATAATGAAATTCATATATCAAGATAATTCGGTTCTCAAACAGCAACCAACAACTATAGAGAGGTATATGATTTTTACCAAATTTACAGCTTTATACTAATAATTTTTTATTTTTATATAAAAGCTATATTGATAATTTGATATCCTGCTGTTGTAGCTCTGAACCATATATGGATGTATATCACAACTTGTATTATCTTCTTGCACAATCAGAGGATACGAGTGCAACTGATAAATGGGCTGGATTTGTGCTCACTAAAGAAGGCGAAGAGTTTGTACAACAAACTGCAAAAGTTTTTAAATACGATTTACTCTTTAACCCTTCACGTTTCGAGAGTTGGCAAAACCTTGCCACAATTTATGATGAGGTAAAACTTAATTATTTTTTTTTATATTTTTTTATCACGCAACATATATGACGGAATAAGATCTGTAATAAATTTTCAAAAACATTTTGCAGGAAGTTGATTTGTTACTAAATGATGGCAGTAAGCAGATAAATGTCACAGGTTGGAGAAAAGATGCAACGTTTGCTAAAAGAGTTGATACGAGTCGAAGGAGAAGTAGGCGATGTTTGTTAATGACTCTTGCTTTAGCAAAAACAGCAGTCCAGCAGGTTTGCTTTTATTATTTTAATATTATTTTTATAAACTGAAATAATTATAATTTGGGTTTAAAATGATTTCAGGGGGAGATTCATGATTTATTAGCACTGGTGTATTATGATGCTGTTCAGAACGTGGTCCCATTATATGATCAGAGATTGAATTCACCAGTAAAAGATGCTGACTGGACAATGTTCTGCCAGAATTCTATGAAGCATTTTGAGAAGGCTTTTGCTCAAAAGTATTGCTATTTTCACTTTTATTTTATTTTATTTTATTTCGACCCTGATTCGTAAATTTTCCGTATGAATAACGTTTTTTGTTATCAGGGAAGATTGGTCTTATGCATATTACTTGGGGAAACTTAGTGAAAAGCTTAAATACTCACGCGAAACATCATTTGCATATTATGCAAAAGCTATTGCTTTAAATCCATCAGCTGTCGATCCATTTTATAGAATGCATGCTTCACGTTTAAAGTTACTTCGGTCATGTGGCCCAAATGTTAAGGAAGCCTTCAAGGTTTTATTCTTTTCTTTTTACATTTTTTATTATTATTATTACTTTTTTATCATATAGTTAGGGATTGTTATTTGTTTCTCAGATTGCTGCAATGCATTCTTATAGCCAATCAACAAAGGAGGCGATCATGAATATTCTTGATAAAACCGATTGTGATAAATTGGATTTAAAAAATATGTGGCACATGCTTTACAAGGATTGTCTTTCTGCTTTACATATATGTGTTGAAGGAGACCTTAAACATTTTCACAAAGCTAGATATATGCTCGCTTTAGGGCTATACAACAAAGGTGAAAATGGTGATTTAGAAAAAGCAAAAGATGAACTTTCTTTTTGCTTCAAGTCATCTCGTTCTTCTTTTACAATTAACATGTGGGAAATTGATAGTACTGAAAAAAAAGGAAGGTAAAAAACACATACTATTTTTGTATTCTTTATTTTTCTTAATAAGTGTTGAAATCTTTGGATTTAATAATCAGATGTATGTAATTTTTTATTTTTTTTGGTTTTCAGGCGTAAAACAATTGGCACGAGTGGGAATAAGAGAGTTCTTGAAGTACATTTAGCAGAAAGTTCGCGTAAGTTTATAACTTGCATTCGGAAGTATATTTTATTCTATCTGAAGCTGTTGGAAGAGACTGGAGATATATCAACACTTGAACGCGCTTATAGTTCTATCCGTGCAGATAAACGGGTATGTTTTTTCAATACTATATTTATATTTCACTAAGATGAAGCATTTTTTTATAACATTTTTAAACATTCAATTTGAAATTTTTATATACAGTTCTCATTATGCCTTGAAGATCTTGTCCCTATAGCTCTTGGGAGGTACATCAAAACCCTAGTATCCTCCATTAAACAAATTGAGACTCAAACAACCGTTGATAACACTACTTTAGAGCATCTTCTAGAAAAAATGTTCTCATTGTACATTGAGCAGATGAATTTATGGTCAGATATCTGCAATTTGCCTGAAATCAAGTGTCCAGAGTTATCAGAAAGCAGCTTATTTGGGTAATTTATGCCTAAATAAATCTTGTTATTCTATAAAATACTAGCCTATTGACCCGTGTACTACACGGTTAACATTACTACGCAAGCATAGGTAAAATAAACAGATAAAAAGAAAGTAAATTTTTTTAAAATTTATAAAAAATAAAGTACAATTTACAGGGTTTTTAGAGGGAAAGTTTGAAAAAAAATAAATATTCTATTGACCCGTGTACTGGATTTACTGTGTATCTCGTATGATTAAGATATTAGAATCCCTGAAATCGAGGTTTTAAAAGGAAAGTTTGAAAATAAATTGAATTTTATGTTGCACTTATTAAATTGAATTTATTAAATGTTTAAAAGATTATGTTAATGTTTATAAGATTGTGAAACAATCAACTGCCACGTGTCATATAATTTAATAGGAGGTGACACGTGGCAGATTGTTACTCTTTTATTAGATAGGATTATAACTAAGTATCATACAAACCTTAATTTTGACCTATCTTTGACTTAGAAATACACGACGTGCTTGTGTGCATCGCGAATCAGGCGCGCATTACTAAACCAAGCCTGCTTTTTAGTCTACAATTCATGATTTTGCAAGAAGGAAGACGGAAAACACCAAATTAAATAGAGGTTTGATCAACTTACCGCGCTGGTCAACTCGGTCACTTTAGGTGGCGCAACATTTGTTTCTAGCAGAACAAGTGCAAATGATTCAATAGCTGATGCAGATCTTGCGCCTTCATAAGTCATTGGACTATCTTTGTCTGCACCAAATATTAAAATAGTGGGGAAACCTTGCACCTTGTATCTGCTCATTAAAGACTGAAAACCATAATCCATCAGTTTTTACTTTTTAATAATAATGTATGAAAATATTATTATTTTAACCATAATTTAAAATTTCAAGATTACCTTTTCATCATCACAGTTAACATGACCAAGCTTCACCTTTCCTTTCAAATTCTTTGCAGCTTTTTTCCATTCAGGGGCAAGCTTCTTACAGTGTCCACACCTGCAGAAACAACGACAACAAATGAAAAAAATCTTCAACAAAAGTTTGATTTTTTTTGTATTTTTTAAAATATATATATCACAAAAAATTGTAGCAGACATTTCAAATTATAATAATCAAGTGATCATAGAAACATGTAATTAGTTAAATTATGAGACCATAAGAGCATTAATTAACAAACACAGTGTTAAAGTAAGAAATCAAGATCTGAAAAAATACCAAGGTGCAAAGAATTCCACCATCCAAATATCTTTGCTTTTAACAACCATTTCATCAAAATTACGCGCGTTCAGTTCAACTGAAGCACTTGGTTCAGATTTTTCATATGATCTCCCTGCTGTTTTTCCACTTAATCTGTCTTTGATGAGTATCTTCACCTGTTTACAATAACCTAATTAATGAATACTTCTACATATTAATATATTGTGCATAAAGAAATTACTGATAACAAACTTTAATTTGAATATGAATATATGATGACCTGTTGAAGCGCGAATTCTGCTATTGGTTTTGCTTCTCTGGCTCCTTGGTAATCGACAGGTGGTTTTCCAGGTATAAACACTTTAATGGTTGGAAATCCTTTGATACCATATTCCTAAATAAACCAAACAACAAGCATAGATTGTGATATAAATAGTTTATCAATCTAAAGAAACTTCTTGATGGTAAAAAAAACCAATTATAAAACATTATTAACATCTAAAAACTAAAAGCTTATTGCACGCACCGAGTGTTTCTACCAGCTGTGTTAGTTTATAGTTTACATTTAAACCAGATTAAAATGATTTTTAAAAAATGAGCTATTAATGCTGAAGTATTGCTTTCTTAATAGATGTATAAATCCATCAAGGTGAATAACTATGTTTAGTACATATTTATGCATCACTACATCTTTATAACCACTGTTGTGTTGCTTTCGGGAATCATTGTAACAAATAAAACAAACTTCATTGTCTCGTAAATGTCAAAGGTAGTCGACCATATTCACAAATTCACATTCGTCACACTTTTACATTTCTACATGAACAAGGTATCTATGTTATGAATCTTGTTAAGGGTTAATGTTCAGAAAAAGCTATCTGTATCGTGTAATTAGGGTTTAGTTTGTATAATAGCTATCTAAAGATAACTCCCAATAAATCAATTTGGCAAAGTGATCAAATGAACTTTTTTAGAAAAATGTATCGACAAATACAAACCTGAGCAATAGACTGGTGTGCATCAGCATCAATGGCTGCCACTGTTGCAACACCTTTCAAAACTGTAGCTGCTTTCTCCCATGTTGGTGTCAAAGCTTTACAATGACCACACCATGGTGCAAAGAACTCAACCAGAACAACACCGTTTGCATTTTCGACCTAAATAATATCACAATAAACTGGAAATTATTATTATTATAGCATCAAGAATAACAATAAATGTTACATTGTAGCATTTCCAAAACACTTAATCAGGCTATTTGAAACATTTTTCAGTTAAAAAGTTGCCTGAAATTATCAAGAGCCTTCTATTAATTGCATTTTCATATTCATATTGACAGAAATAATATAAGTATGATCAAGAACATACTACCAGCTAATGAACAATTGGTCATCAGGTTTTTCCACTAATGGAAATTTCTAACTGACAATGGTTATAACTACCAACCATTATCTGAAATGTTATGCTTATTCATTTCCTATATTCACGAGTATTAAAAAAAAATCAAATTGAGAGTGAACTCAACACGATTCGTATAAGTGATTATGTGGTCTGTTCATGTACCAAATTACAGTAATATAAATTAGTAATGTGTACTTTTTGACCATTAAGCAACGTGATTTCTTAAGTTATCATTGACATACAGAGATCGAAACAAGCCTTGATTACAGGATAAAACAATAAACATGAAAATGAAAATTCGTCACGAGTCAATCACAACAAGATGATCAAATTTCCTGAATTTCAAATCATTCATGATTGAATTAAAGATAAAACTATAGATCGACTATGATTCGGTTACCTTAGACTTGAAATTAGAAGGAGTGAGCTGAATCACAGGTGATGATGAACCGTATAATGCATCAACGAGATGCAAATTTGAACTAACTGATAACAAGAAGAAACAAATCACATCAAACAGTTTTGATGAGCGATTCATGGTCTTTTACCCACACAATTACACGAACACACAGTGAAGACTAAAGAAGTAATGAATGAAAACCTTGCGGGTGCAGAGAAGAAAAATCCCTTCTGTGCTTGATACCATGGACGTAGATACGCGTTTTAACCAATGAGATTGATACACGTCATTTTGACATGTAATCCGAAGAGAAATTGAAACGTGTACGAACGAGATTTGCTGATATTGATGTATGCAAATATACTTTTGAAACGCGCTTGCAGGTGATCGAAAATTTCCAAAAAAAGTTTTTAACGTACTCCACCAAATTTAAGATGATATTTATGCATATTTGGGGTAAAATTAAGATTAGATTTATTGGGTAGTCGTTCAAAAGAAATATATATATCCTCCTCTATGAGAAAGATTAAATAAAAACAAAATTTTATACATTTGGTAAATTTTGACATTTTAGTTGCTAAACACGAGAAAGCTTGTTTGGAGAATCAACACGTGTTTATCCATTTCGCCTTTGATACATTCGGTTTCTTAGCCCCTGAGACGTTGGAATTTCTTATGAGAGTTCAACGCGTCGTGCATAGTATTTCACTGGCTCCTAAGAACCAAAACTTCGTTTTTTCTAGGATTGATTATGCAATTCAAAAGGGGGTTGCGGCACAGTTTGTTGCCCGCTTACCTGCCACTTTATTGTAAAATGTGGAGTTTTGGTTTAATAAAAAGGAACATCTAAAATGTCAAAAAAAAAATTTGTCTAAAACAAATCCTAGTCATCTGTTGGTTTAATAACTTTTTGATATGCAATTATTATTTTTTTTAAATTACACCACAAAAACGTAAGTTTTTTTTCCTTTAATTGAGTACCTATGCTTTTTTAAACTTGAATTAATCTATTATGGTGATATATTATACCAAAAATCCAATACAAAAAATCAAGTACAAAATAATTTTACCCGCTCGTGCTGATAACTAACTAGTTTTATACTTGTGCTTAATACATTATTAATCTATAAAATAAAATGATAAATACAATATTATTACAATATCAACCAAAACAATCTATAAAAAACTAGTTTTTGATCAAGATATGTTTTGAAACGTGAATACGTGACTCATCCACTTTACCGTGTGAACATCACACCTCTAATCTAACAAGTCTTTGTGTTTGAAAAAGAATTCTCAAATCCGGCATTTTGACAAAGTAAATGCAACCTGAAGCCTGAAGGACCAACAAACATTGATCACTTAGATTTAAAAAAAAAGACACATTATTAAAAGAAAATGGTGTGAATTGTAGCTAAAGATGGAGGGAGTGGTACCCTCCCAAACAAAACGACATTCTCAAATTACCCAATTAAATTATGTCACGTCAAATGCTTCAACTATCCTCTCAAGTACCCTCTATTAATAGTAAGAGTAAATTACAGATCTCATGCTTTACGTTTAAAGGATACTTCAGGTTTCATCATTTATCTATAAAAAGTACCAAAATCATCCTTTATGTAACGTTTTTGTTTCGGATTTCGTCCTTTAATATAACGTCGTTAAAAATACCCGTTAACTTACCCCACGTGATTAGCACGTGAGGGTATATTCAATATGAACGATCGGAACAATCAGAAGTTCTTACCTTCGAAGTTCAGTCCAAGAGATGGAACGATCGGAACAATCAGAACGATCGGCACGATCGGAAGAATCCAGGTCATCGATTCCACAATTGACAGTGTATTGTAGGTGTGGGAGACAAGCTATGTTAAGAACTTCATGGACCTCTCGCAATCCAGGCCGTCGATTCCATTCTTGTCCAGAGAAAGTGCAGGTATGTTATGGGGTTGCAGGTTGTTTTGGTTTTTTTACCTAATTACTTGTATTTCGTCCTTACTCGATTATTTTTGTAGGATTTAAGATGTCGATTTTTTGTGTGGTT